>JALPQI010003767.1:0-82615 GCA_025490895.1 Thaumatotibia leucotreta | reverse complement strand
CGCGTGCGGAATACTTCGAGTCAGTGAATTAGAACAATGTGTGCGGCTGACATCCGTGCGGTTTGCTGTTCATACGCAGTGATACGTGAATTCGTGTTTAGATTTTGGTATGGTTTCAATATCAAATAGGCCCAACATGAGACATTTAAACAGGAATCTTTTCGAAATTCGTTAGCCTGTGTTTGTTACCTAAATTAGACGGAGTTGACCAGTTAGTTCAACGTGAACTGTCGATGACTAATTCAATCTAGCAATCAGATGATTTAGGTATGCAATCATGTACAACTTAATTTAAGTCCGCTTGTAGATACGTAAACTGGATAATATTGTTATCTCACATCTGTGCGTTCAAATTCATTCGAAACCTCACCTTGTAATTATTTATTTGCATTGCCTGTCGAAGAACCTAAAGAGGGTTAGCGTATCCAGTCCCGTAGATATCATCGACTCCTCAGCTCTCTAATTCACATCGCGGGCGAGTAATTACTTGATATTTCAGAGATATTTGCAGACTGCGATTACATTCATTTGCTAGGAAGTCGAGGGCCAGGCTCTACTGGTTGTTAATCCTTGCCTGCGTTTTGTTGGCGATGGAAACACTGACTGGTCGGTTTTCCTGATTTATTGCTGGCCTGTCCACAAAAACCAGCCCGTAAGCTGTTTCCGTACCCGTGTCCAAATATTTTCTGCTCTTCTTTAATTTAACAAAGGTTTTTGTTATATTGATTTATGGAACACGCGATCTTTCCCGTAAGTTGGGATTAAAGTTTTTGTTTTATTGGGAGTGATGGTAGGTTATTCGTTTTCCTTTGAAATTTTTGTGATAGATAGGTACAATATGTTTCAGGAAAATTGAATTATACAGTTGCATAACTGGACTAACTACTTCTAATTTTAAGCAGTTATGATTTGGAGATATTTTGTAAATCAGAATATTATCAACTTATTTTATTAATCATTATAAATAAATATCTTGGGACATCTTACACAAATCAACCTTGTTCCGCGGTTAGCTCAATTAAGGCTTGTGACGTGGGTACCAGGCGACGATATATATAATACATAGATAGATACATATAGATACTTAAATACATAGACAGCCATCACCAAGGAACAAATATTTGTGATAAATAAATACACAAATAATGCCCTCGCCGGGATTCGAACCCGGAACCTCCAGCTTCGTACGCAGGGTCGCTACCAACTAGGCTACGGAGGCTGACATTATGTTTTGTAATAATAAAAATCAGAATGGAATATTTAATATATGCCAAAGAGAGAATTGTTTCAAAGGCATTTGTTCAGTCAGGAAATTACATAGTTTTATATGAAGAAATACATTCTATTACTTATGTCTATTACGCCTGAGAAATTGTTTTTGCTACGTGAGTTACAGTCTACATACCTACTTGTTCTATTCATAAGTCTATGCCTTCACGTTCTCCAGCCTCCACCGCTGCATGGGATTGACGGCCGTGAAATAGACTCTCAGGAACACTTGTATGGAAATTGATATTTCCGTATACAGACCTATGTTTTTTGTGAAATATGCATGTATATATACTCAGACTGGAGAACAATTTTATCTTCTGAATGTTCTGTGATATTGTGAACGATTCATTTATTTTCAAACAAATCTGTACCACAAAAACACCGATTTTTAGTTAAAACATTCGTATGTTATTCTGCGATTTATTTTAATAAGATCACGCGTAAATAACAAACAAAAATACCGCTGGATGCGGTTGACGCAGGACCGGTCATTGTGGCAATCCTTGGGGGAGGCCTATGTCCCGCAGTGAACGTCTTTCGGCTCTTGTGATGA
Source organism: Thaumatotibia leucotreta (assembly GCA_025490895.1). Classification (NCBI taxonomy): domain Eukaryota; kingdom Metazoa; phylum Arthropoda; class Insecta; order Lepidoptera; family Tortricidae; genus Thaumatotibia; species Thaumatotibia leucotreta. Next base: position 80,790 of record JALPQI010003767.1, on the reverse strand, counting down.
CGAACAAAAAAAAATAAAACAAATAAGTACTTAACCTATTTAACTCTACCAGACATAACACCGATTCTTTTTTTGGCTTTTTCTAGTGGGTACCATGCCAAAAAGTGAACTTAAGGTTTTTTTGCATTTAAGATTAACTTTGTTAAAAAAAATAGTAGGTACCTTGTTTGATTTGGTAAAATAGGAAGACATATTTCAAAAATCAGGAAACTGACTGACCCACTTGAAGAATTTGTTGAAATACCTAATAATTATGTAATTTTATAACATAGGTACATTTATGGAGGTACTTACATGATAAAACAAGAAAAAAACTGATAACATTCTTTGTTATTTGTTCTGGACCAAGTGACGACATTAGACTAAGTCAAATCATAAGACACCTAATGATGCGTTTAACATGTGTTCTAGGTGCTAGAGATACCTTAATTTTTTATTTTTTCTCGCATACGTTTTGCTTTTCTTTAGCTAACTTTTAATAAAGAGGCTCGGCAGGACAGGCTCAGCCTAGAGTCAGAGTCACTGCAAATATGTTGTACAATGTGTGTTTCTGAAAATAAATATTTTTATTTTATTTTTATTTTTTTAATACCTACCCATAAAAACGGTCAGGCTAGGCTAGGCTAGGTAGGTAATAGGTACCTACTCGTTTTCCTTGCTACTAGTGAACAGTGTTATTCTCATAATAATTAAGGACGTGCACTTGAAAACCAAAGAAATTGTTGCATATTATGACATTTATTTTTATTTGCGTTGCTCAAGCAAAAAAAAAATACATATTCAACCCAGCCGCCTGTACCTTCCGAACAAGAGGTATGAAAAGCTGTATTTATTTGTACTAAGAAAATTAATTCAAAATTATATCTATTGTAACAATATAGTATTCACAGGTATAATTTTTGAATGTTAGGTAACTTGTAAATAAATCAATAATTAACATTCACTTTACTTTCCGAGCAAGAGAGATGAAAATGTGCAAGTATTTATAATTATATTCGTAGATACTTGATACGGGTTTGTTTTTGAACTCTTATTCTTTTTAAAAGACCTATTAAACTATACCACACACTGTAGAATTTCAGTAAAAAAATATACCTATATATTTTAAAACGGAACTCTTAAATTACTGATATATTCTGGTTATAAATATACTGCTACGGCTGAGTTTCGTTAAGATTTATATACACAATTATTTTGAAGTTTTTGGAATAATAAAAATACATTATTCATTTCATCAAATACAATGTTTATTCACTTCTTAAAAATACCTTATTGTAATATTGAACTGCCCAGATATGTAGGTACTACGATATTGAACTAAACTAAGTACCTTACAGGATTTCTTTAATAATAAGAGATTCAAATACAAGATTCGTAACATTAATGAAATTAAAGACACGTATTACTATAATCTTGTCAGTAGGAAAATGGAGAGAAATCTAAATTAAATATAGGACGCCTCAGCATTTTTCATACACGTTTTTTCTAATAATGAGATTGCCTTGCCAAACTATATGTACTTACTACCTACATTTTAAAATCATACCTCTTACCTACGTTATTCGTACTTGGATTTTCCTGTTAACATGTGATATACGTTCCTATGTACTACATACATTGTGCAATAAGGAACTATTTGGCATTATTTATAAACACAGTAATAGAAGTAAGATGGCTTAAGTTCCATCTTTGTTTATAACAATGGTAGAATTTAACGCGCGTTTTCTTTCTATCCGGCTCGCTCGCGCCAATATGCGAGTGCGAGCGGGATGGGCAGAAAATAAACGCGCGTTAATAATGTAGTGGTAGGTTTTGCAAAGAACGAGTGCCAGTGGCGTGAAATGTTCGTGACATGGAATGAAAACAATTTGAAGTATCCCTGTACCCATTGTATTTGAATAGCATTATACAGTTATACACACATTATTCTATTTATACAGACACAATACCATAAAGGTAGACAATGGAAGTATTTTGTGAACTATGTACATCAATGTTATTTAATTGTTTATATACCTACCTACCTACATTCTAAAATAAATGATAGTCTATGCCATCTATGGTAGCAGTTCCCAGTAGTCACACCAATGCAAAATAAAGGCTCAGACATCATCATCAAGGTTTTCGAACAATTCCAACTGTCATTACTTGGCAGCTTACTTAGCTATTGTGCTCTTTTTGGAAGTCTGTTAGACGCTTTCGAAATAATAATTATGAATGTTTCAATACTCGTGACTCGTATTAGACTATTAATATTATTGAAGATTGCCTTTTAATAATGTATCAGCTGAGCTGATTATACTTGTTATGTGTATGTAGAATAATATAAATTACGAACAAGTAAGTATTTCTGACGCAGTTGCATATTCTAGCAAAATTTGAATATTAGTAGTAGTAGTGGTAGTAAATCATTGTATTGTATGTTCCATTTTTAATACAAGGTTTGTTTACATTGCTCGCGATTTCTATTGACGGCTACTATAGGTAGGCCATGTCAGGCCACATAGTTAATCTCAAAATAAAGGTAAAATTGTTTGAGCACAATATTTGCACATTTCCTGTTTAAAGCCAGATTTACACAAGTTATTGCTGCAAATTTTGAAATAATACTCTAGGCAAAAAAGAGATGCAGATATCGCTGGCTGTGTGACTCAACTTCGTATAATGGCTTACGAGGTTGTATCATAAAAATATATTTCTGTACAAAATACACACATTTCATATACGAGGTTGAGTCACACACAACCATCGAAATTTGCTACTCACTTTTACCTATAGTTGTGCCTCAAAACGAAGCAAGTGCAATAAACATGTGATAATTCAGCTTAAGGATATGAGTGTGCACCGCACAGTATACTCCATTTCAAATACAATGGCCCGATGCCACATAAAACTTTGAAGTGGCATCGGGCCATGGTATTTGAAATGGGGTATACCCAAACCTCGATCGGGGATATGGGGTTTCCACCCTGGTGCAAGCACGAAACCCATACATTTTTTTAGAACTAGTGAGCAGCCTTTGGTCCTTCTACACGTATATTTCAACTTCGAAGTTGAGTGGATGGTGCCTCTGACTCTTCATTCTCACTGTGACGAAGTTCTTTCCCACACCCCCTTCCGTTATGTTGGCACTGGCGTGCGAGAAATCGTTGTCGATTGCTGCGATACCCTGTAATCAAAAACGAAATATGTTTAAAACTTATCGCTTCTGGAAACATTGTCGTGATTAGTGCCTGTTTTTTTCTCGACCTGCAGTTTAAGGATAGAAGCAAAGATCGATATAGAAGAGCATCCTTCGGCTTGTGCTGGTATTGCGGAGCTGCTAACTAGACGAGTTGTAGCTAATACTCTGTTATTAAAGTAAGTCTTGCTGCGATTCATTATTGCAGGGTGTGTATTCAATACTTACGGGCGCATATTTTAATTACGTTTAGTATAAAACACAGGGAACCTATTTTTATTGATTTTATTGGAAAATTTGAAAAATTTTCTCTGTCACTCAAACGAAGGCGTCATTAGAGCGAGAGAGACAAATCCTCGAAATTTACGAATTTCGTTTTTTGCGGTAGGGGCGCAGGTACCTAATTGTCATGTCATGTCATGTCATATCAGTGTTACTTATTATGTCAAACTAAGTTGTGGGTTGCAATATAGCGAAGTCGGACATCAAAAAAATGAGATTTCGCAACAAATTAATAACACAATTTAGCAAAATTATTATACCATTTGATTTCTTTAATTAAATTGGTAAATTATACGCCCGTATGAAATACTCACGCTGTAGACATACGACCCAGTAATATAGAAAGGATTGACATATATCTTGTAAGTAGGTAATTAATTACACAACAAAGTTAATTTTCATTTAATTTCAAATAGCTACTACTTCTGGGTTCGTGTTTTATGGATGTTCTCGTAAATGGTTAAGAAAAGTTAATTTACAATTAAGAAGCAGTTAACCGTCATCAATCACGAGACCTTAAAGGCAAAACCTGCATTTACTAAGAACTGCTTTCTGTAGCAAATAACTAGATGCAAAAACTGTAGCTGTATCATGATACTGCAAGTACCGGTAATGTTAGGATTTACTCGATACGTAAAGCCGGTCATCGCGCTCGATCCAATATGTCAGTGTGAGCGCGATAGAATGACGTGTCGAGTAAATCCTAATGTATCCTTAATTTCATAATTCATAGTTTATTTATTGTCAACCATGGTGTTACAAGATGATAACATATATATTTTCTCAAACATGCAATGAAATGTTGTAGTTACGTGCCTAAGAAGCGACCGGGAAGTACCCCGTTGCCGGCCTAGGCCGGCAAGTGCCTTTTTTTAAATTTTCATTTGACATAGGGTTCTGACCTGGCATCTTGGCCTTTAGCCAATAATTATCTGTAAGTAATATTAGTATTAAAAAAAAAATGATTGGCTAATTGTTGCAGTTATAATTAGGTATTTATATTATATAATTTAAAATATGTACAATAACTACTCAAAATAATGTTTAAAAAGCAGTATTATACGGTGCGATTCGTCGGCCCCGATCATCGAATGCGATTAATTGGACCCAACAGACCGCATCGTCTAATACCGCTTTTTAACATGTCAAACTTTAAAAAAAAATGAGGCGTCAGCAGTATAGCTTAGTACTTTCGCCTGTCCACAAGGACTAAAAATATAAAAAAAAGTATTTGACTTTTGTTGTGTTTCAAAGACTTAGTTATGTAGTTGACTTATAATTTCTTAGAATGAAGATATTTTTTTTTGTTTCATTTCATTGCATGTTTGAGAAAAGCATTATACATACCTCGGCCATGAAGTGACAGGTTGCCGTCCGAATACTATCCGGCCTCGCTTCGCTCGGCCGTCTACATATATTCGGCCGGCAACCAGTCACTTCGCGGCCTCGGTAGTAATGTACTATTATAGTGCAACATGGACCCTGTCAGGGCGCAACAAATCTTATAAGCTAAATTATCCTAACAAGATAACAAGTTTAAATAAGTGAGTACGACATGAAATAATTATTCATTCATAAATTCATCGACTGTGTAAAATACTTGTGTCAGTAAATAATTTTTAAGTTTGGAAACAAATGCAGTAAATTTTTCTTCACCTGTTATATTACTTGGTCATTTCATCCTTCCTTTTCCTTTCCTTTCCTTTCCTTTTCTTTTCATTGCCTTATACAGGGTGTTACACGAGCCACTAAAAACCTTGAACGGGGTGATTTAGTAGGCTACCCTGAACAACTTCTATTATGGGGCCAATCACGAAATCTTAAAAAGAACTCGTATTTTGACCGATGACGACATTTTGTATGAAACAGCCAAATTTTTTTTTAGATTTAAGGGTTAGCTCCATAATAAAAGTTGTTCAGTATAACCTACCAAATCACCCCGTTCAAGGTTTTCAGTGACTCGTTTAACACGTAGTATATCTTACTCATGGTACGGCTACTGTTTGCAGTTAACCCTCTAATGCATAAGATGTATTTCAAATTTGAACCCTAATAGCAGCCAACAGAGTTCAAAACCAAAATACATGGCTTCGTATGTACTAGATGGTTAAGTACGAGTACCTGTTAAATTGCGTTGACATATTAGTTCAAGGTACCTGCGAGAATTTATAATTCATTCCCTATTGATCGATCCGTACACTTAACCCTTTACCTACGGGTGTCAACCAGAGTTGCCACCACTGTCAAATTAAAGTCATACTTATGTAATGGTGTCAAGTCAGACAATTTAATAGCAAATATTATGGCCCCGTAGGTAAAGGGTTAATATAATTATATCGACAGTATGTTCCAGAAGTCCCCTATTAGTTAATGTATCTTTTATCTTTTTTTTAAACAAACACGGATGCCAAACTAAGTGATAAGAAATAGACAATTAAAAGCTATTTAGAGTTAAAAACGGTCTATAAATAACTACATGCGCATTTTATTATTTACAAATTATTTCCTGTATACTTGGTATACAGTAAATAAAATAAAAAATAATTAAATGTCATCGTAGTTAGGAAATTTGTACAACTTTTAGATAATTTAATTATACAGAAATGTTAGTACGTATTTAACCTTTTACGTCCTGAAACTTTATTTATTCATCGTTGTGATGAAAAACATTGGAAGAATATTTCCTGTCATAAAAACCTTTGGCCTCGTCTTCCGGTTTTAATAGACGTTTACAATATTGCACAGTGCACAATTTTCAGTATTTTTTTACAATAGCTAATTGTAAACAATTGTTTCAGTAATACCTACCTGATAATATGCAAATCATGTACAAAAATTACACTAATCTAATATTACATTTTGGTTTAATGGCCGAAACTATGAAGATACAATAAAATTATGTCGGTACACCTCCTGCGTATCTATCTACCCATTAAATTGTATTAATCTGCATGAATAAAAAATACTTAATTTGATGCGATCAACAAAAGCATTTTTTCTAACTACCTTCAATCACAACTAATTGTGTTAATTATAAATTTCAAGGTATCATTATATTATTTTCTATAAATATATTTAATGAATTAAATTTTAATTCAACAAAGGCTTCATTTATTATTGATCCGCTTTCTAAATAAACGTGTACGTATATAATATTGCACACTAAAGTACGTACTTTGATTATCCTTTTCTCAGGATCCGTATACGATAATGTCCTTATCCTCTTCTTGAACGGTATCGCGAACTCCTTGACCCTCTGATGGAACACCATCTTGCGGTGCACCGTGTCCCCAACAATCATGTCGTATGTCACGCACACACCAAACAATCCGAATAATGTCACAAACACTAGACGCATTTCTAGCTCATTTCACTTCACATACTCGAAGTTGCACAAAAACAGGCTCGTGTGATGCGCTCGCTCCGTCGGTCGACGACGAATGACTAATGAATAACCGATAACCTTTCCTTGTGATAATGCTGCCATTCGAAACGGCGAAAACAGAAATAAATATACTGGTACCTACTTTTGCGCAATGTTTGTTGTATGTTTATGACTATTATATCTAGTTAAATTTAGAAGTTGTCAAGTATGTGTACTTGTGTTTAAAGGTTTTTCAATGCATTGATGACCAGCATAGTACCTACTCACTACTGTACTGGTTTTCGCGCAAAAAATACAACTAGTATTTCGTGAATTGATAGTCAAATAAATATTTACATTGGACAACCTGTATACACAAATGTGACGCAACAGAGATTTTTATTGTACAGTTAACCACATTTTGCAATATAAAATAGTGATACGTTTTTGAATCTATGCAGTATCCATCGATCGGTTCTTACTTCAAATCTTATTTAAAACTTTACCTATTAGTTGAGATTCTTCGATAAAAGCTGAACGGGGATACCTCGAAAAGTTTTTATCGTTTCTTTTTCGTCTGACAGGATGATTAATCTGCTTTCACTCAGGCACTGACAGGAAAATTTCCGAAACTCCACGAAACAATCCGACTTGGGGATATTTTTAAACTCCAAAGCCTCCGTAAGTAGCGAAGTTGTTAAAAGTTTCTTGTTGTAGGTAATTGTAGGTCGATAGCATATCACCTCTACTGTTTCTTGTTTTATTTGCTGTTTATAATTGCGGGGGCATGATGCTATAATTTTTTGAATACTATAGCTTGTTGTCTACTTCATTACAAGAATTTAACGAGTTTTCAAGTTATTTGGAGTAATGATGCAGGAATGCGCTAATTAATTCCACGTAGCTACAAAATGTACTAGCTAGCGATACGAGTTCTTTTTGTATTCTAACATACTGTGAAACCATTTTTATTATTGTATGAGGTTGCACTTTACAGCGTTTATTTAATTGCAGGTACAACTCTGTGGACAACTATAAAATGATTCATATAAAGTAAAACACAGTAACGAGCTCTGATACTCGTTTTAGATAATTAAAAAATTACATTCGTTTATAATATGTTATGTTGGCCGTGTGGTGACGGCAGAAAGAAAACATTTGTCACCACCCCAACTCCTCCTGCGGGTGTCGTAAGAGTCAACTAAGGGATTGAAGTGTCACTGACCATATTTGATTAAAGATTGATGACGGGCAGCAGCGTCATCATAGTGGACACATTACTGCGATCGCCAATCCGCTTGCCCAGCGTGTCGATTATGGGCATTTACCTCCTAATGCGTCTATACGCATAGTTAATAGGAGAGGCCTACGTCCAGCAGTGGACTATCATAGGCTGATGATGATAATATGTTATCCGGGCATACAACTGGCAAAGGTAGGTACGAAATTGTTATGTCTCAATTATAAACTATACTATTTTAGTAGGGATATATACCTACCACTTACACCCTGTGGTACCCCACCTCTGTGGTATATGCCTTATAAATCTTATAATACCCAGCGTGGCTATTATGGGCATTTACCTCCTAATACGCTTACGCAATAGGAAAGGCCTTTGTCCAGCAGTGGACTGATTATATGTAGACTGATGATGATACCGACCATTTTGTATAAATTCATTTGATAAATGGCATTTCTTGGCATAATTTTCATGATCAGTGTCATTAAACACCGGTAGGTCCCCTATATTGTACATTCCTGGGTTCAGATGAATGACTTCCCGACTCTTGTTATATTATTTGACAGCCTACGTAGCCTAGTGAATGATTAGCAAAGGATCCTAGATAGAAGCTGGAAATTCCGGGTTCGAATCCCGGCGAGGGCATTATTTGTGTATTTATTTATCATAAATATTTGTTCCTTGGTCATGGCTGTCTATGTATTTACGTACCTATATATGTATCTATCTATTAAATATATTGTCGCCTGTTACCCCCATCACAAGCCTTAATTGAGCTTACCGTGGGACTAGGTCGATTTGTGTGAGACGTTTTATTATTTATTTATTTATACCTATTCATTAGTTACCTAAGCTAAGTAGTTAATCATAATCGGGTTAATGCAATTAAATATAATGTACCTACCCTACCTGCATAGTTAAATATCCGAAATGTATTTAAGGTTCCTATTGCTTCGACCACTGGTACGTGAATAAATAAAGTCCAGTAGCAGCGCTTCTAAAGAAAGCCAACTGGAAGAGACAAGCTCTCCGTATATTGTTCGACATAAGAATCTGTAAGTGAATGTAAGGGGCAAAAGGCAAAAGACCTAAAGCGATCTGTCTGTCGGAGCCAAGACATTTCCGAAGCAGGGCTTTATCCAGCTCGCTCCTTTACAACTGAATCTTCTAAGATAGCACGTCAATATACATGTTGATTCTAGCCTCTGCTGGACAAATATTAAATGTATGTACGGTTTATTTAAGTACTGACGGAAATATTCATATGTATTTGGTTTATGATTTTCAGTAGGTAGGGAAAAACCTGGAATTTATTGAAACAGGTAACAGCGATACCTAGCACTAAATAATCAGTTTACAAAATGTTATTGAATAGTGTTATTTATAAGTACATAATTGTTGTATTTATTTTTATTATCGTCTACTTAATCCAATATCAATAACAGTTATAATGATATGTGAATATAAACAGTTTTTTTATTAGTATTTCTTCAAAAGCTGACATCATACTGTATAGTGATCTTTTGACTGAATCTTGTTGGTTATTCGTGGAAAATAAGAGTTACAGACAATGCTTGTAGGTAACTACATAACTAAATTGTCTTGCTTGACTCTTGGTTCTCAAAAAGATTGTACCAACACAGTGAAGACATATTATATCGTTAAATTACTTGAATGAAGACATATCGTGATCAATATTTTTGTCTAATATATCGCATAATTAAGAAATTCCCCAACCTATTCTATAAAACCTTGATTATGAAGAATCAATTAATAATTGAATTTTTCGTCCTTGAATAAGTTGATAAATAAAATAGGAAAACGGTAACTTACGCATTTAGCGCTAACAATAGTGTACAAACTTTGGTACAGTAGCCGTACCATGAGCTGCCGCGAAGATATCAACGAGGATTAACTTTCTATCTGGCTCGCTCGCACCAGTATGTGAGTGCGAGTGAGATATTCAGAAAGTAAGTCCTTGTTAATACCGCGGCGGCAGCTGATGGTAAGTACACTGCTAATTTCCACGAAGCCTGCGATGTGGATTGTTACAGGTAGGCATGCAGATTTATTTTACAAATAAACTTATGTCTTAAGTAAAAAAGGACCGTGATGGCCGTTCGTTGGCCGTGTGGTGACGGCAGTAAGAATACATTTGTCACCACCCCAACTCCTCCTTCGGGTGTTGTAAGAGTCGACTAAGGGATTGAAGTATCACTGACCTAATTTATTTGATAAAAGATTGATGATGGGCAGCAGCGTCCTCATAGTGGACACGACATTACTGCGATCGCCAATCCGCTTGCCCAGCGTGGCGATTATGGGCATTTACCTCCTAATGCGTCTATACGCATACTTAATAGGAGAGGCCTACGTTCAGCAGTGGACTATCATAGGCTGATGATTATGATGAAAAAACGAACTATCTGCTATAAGAAAATTAAATTTGTTTATCGTGTATTTGGATTGATCATGAAGCTCAGTGCAAGATTTATCTTGGTATCTAAAGTGTAAATTGTATGTGACCATCAATCGAAAAACAGTGTGTCCTCGTTCACATGGAACTAGGTTAAAACCCAAAATTTAAATTGCCAATTTATGTTAAAGCTGACGTGTGAAATCCTTAATCAAAAGCTCGTTAAAATTCAAACACCGTTGTCCCGATTTGTATAAGGTTGCGTAAACTAAGGCATAATCTTGATTGCCATACATCAAGAAGCAACGTATAACATGAACTAAGCAAAAATATTAACCAATATATGAAACGTAGACGTTTAAGTATTTCTCACCATACCACATAAACTTGAGTTTTTACATTATTAATAAGAAATGTCACAACAGCGTTTGAAACAGAATGATGAGTTTTAAAATGTTCCTTATTTATAACACAATCTCAGCATGTTGCTATAATATACGTGTAATGGACTTTGCATTAGGTACGTACCTACTAAAGATTTAAGACACAGTACAATGTTTAGTAGGTTAACGAATTACTACAAATAGTATAAAAAAGTCACTCCCGGCTGTCTGTCCCTTTGTATGCTTATATTTATAAAACAAAGTAACGTTTTTTAAAGATACGGAGCCGGATACCTATCATTATTGTACACATGCGAAGCCGGAGCAGGTCACTAGTATGTCGATAATTGAAAAAACGATCAATGTTTGCTAACATTGCCTACTGCTACACTAATGTTATTGAGTCATTTGGTATGACTATGACTAGATTTTTTTCTATATTTTAGCACAATGAGACAAAACATAATTATGATAATAATCGAGAAAGTTGACATACGGTAGGTACCTTTGCGCATAGTTACCACTACCGCGTTTTAACCGATACGAATTTGAAGTTTATAGTGCCTGCATTTCTGAATATGGGTAAGGACCATATTTTGGCACATAGTTAACGACCTAATTGAATCTACAGTTTTCTTTTATCATGGGTACATTTTATATGGGTATCACAACGGAAAACCTATTAAACCTAGACTAAATTAAGTGCTAACCGATGTGCCAAAAATTGGTCCTTACCCATATTTTGATTAGGACCTGCGTCGAGTGCTCACCAATTTTAAAATCAAATTAGAACAAAAAACAAACAGTTACAAATGCAAATAGTTATACTTCTTGTTAAATGTATACGGAAATATATATATAAAACTATTTCACTGTCGTATAAGAAAACAGTAAAACAAAGACCCAGTAATCCGGCTAGTGTTGGAAAATCCGAAGCAAAATCAGAAAATCCCCACTGTAAATAAAGGGGGTGAATAAACGTAGTGACGTTTGCCTACGACGGATTCCTTTTTCATTGCCACGGTGAGTGATTTATTCGGAGAGTATATTTTTCTACGACTACCTATTGCTTTGTTAAATTGAGTAGGTAAGCGTGCATCTATTCTGTTTTGAGACTACTTGTTGATATATATGGGCAGTTTTATTTGTCCAGGTATTGTTTTATTCACGAAAAATACAAGTCATAAATAATTTTGTGATAAATAAGCATACATAAGTATCCGTAAGTTATTTTACACGAATAAATATTTTTCTCACTTCATCACAGAAGGATCTAAAAGAGTCCGTGTTACAAGAGGTGAGTAACTCATTTTTTTAATGTTGATCCTTTGAATAGTTTTTAATTGGGGTATATTTTTATTAGCCTCTTTTCGTGCACAATAATAGTACATTATTGCAGAGGCCGGGAAAGCGAATTTCGTGGATGAGTATTTTTTGTCGGACGAAGCGAAGCTGAGGCCGACAATTACATACGAATCCACGAAATTCTATTTCCGTCCGAGGCACATATAGGACTTTTCTCCAAACATGCAAGGAAATAAAACAAAATATTTTCTTGCAAATTGAATAACAATTGAAAAGAAAAAATCTCTTATGATTCCCGCCTAAACTTTTTTTTAATGCATGGTCGTTCATAAAAAATAGTAACGATATCTATGGTTTCATTAAACCGTACCTACACGACCTGACACACCGAGGCGTTTGTAACTCATGATAGAACGAGACGGCCATAGATTTGATCGCCGTCTCTCGCTCTATCCAGACCAGGCGTTTGGTCGTGGCTTTAGAATTTGGCTGTATGCATTTTTTTCAAAGTCCAAAAGTAGTTTTTAAGAAGTAAAAAACAATACATTAATGGATTTTAGTACAATTTCGCGGCCGCAAAAACTGTACAATAATGAAAATCTTTTTTTTTAATTTGAGCTGGTACATAAGAAGGTACTTCGCGTTTCGTTTTTGCTACATTAATGCGAACATTTCCGAGCATATTGGAGAAAACCATTTTATAGTGTCGCTACGTGTATTAACCAGATCCTTCTTTTATGACGTCTGTTAATTTTGTTTACGGGAACTGCCGAGAATGTCTACTTAGTTATGTGCTATACATAAAAATGTGGTCTCCGTAGCAGTCGGCAGTGACTCTACAAGCAAAGCTGGAAGTCCCGGGATCGTATCCCAGCAAGGGCATCTCTATGTGCGTTTATTCCAAAAGTATTTGTTCCGCCGTTCTGGATGTTTTCCATATATTTGAGTATCTTTATATTGTATAAGCATATTGTCGCTTTAGTGCCCACAAACCTTAATAGTGAATCTTAAGCGATCGAATTTTCTTCAGTGCATTGGATACCTACAAAAGTTCATTGTATCACCAATTTTCAGAATTTGGACCGTTCCGTGAAAATGCGATGATAAAGAACCAAAGTACTTCTACTTATCTACGTAGACAGAAGTTGTCGAAAATTATTTGAAATGGTGAAAAGAATCTGAAATCCATTGAATTTTAGGTGACTAATATTTTTCATTAAAGCGATTTTGATAATTTGGACTTTCGTCAATAAATGTTACCATCTGGTGACTGGTGAAGTGGTAAAAACTAGTTCGGGATTCCCAGTAGATTCATAATTTGTGCCTACACAAATAGTCACGTTAATGTATAAGTACCTATGGGACGAATATATTGTTCGTTTATCCTTTTAAAGTACTTTATATCTTTGATGTATTTTGTTTACCTAAATGTTTATTTTTAAATACGAAAAATACCACCACATTTTGAATTGTCGAGCATAACTTTGTATACAGACCGCAAATAAATCTGTTAAAGACGCATTTTCCACTTAGTCGCATTCGCTTTAGTAGCTTGGTTCCTCGTCGTCGCTAATGGCACCGACAAATGGTAAGCAAACGCTATCATTCGATCGGCTAATGATATTCACCTCCTCGGGAAACCGTTTCCTTTATCCATACACGTCGTGCGTTTGCCGAAATTTAGCGAGAAATCCGCATTTACGGAGGGCGTTGCCATGACAACGAGACGGAGGCTCATGTGGGCTCCTAAACTTTAAATTGTATTACCAGTGCCTCCGAACGCAAATATCTCCTGTGTTGGCTCTATCAATCATTCAAAGAATCAAAGACAAAACAAATTCGATTTATTGACAAAGTGGAGTAGTGCAGTCACAAGACAAGAGATATAATAAGGTTTAATATTAGAGAAGATAAAAAATGGTTCGTGTATTTTGATATGTTTTTTACTTTTTCAGTTCCTATTCCAGTTGAGATAAATTATGATATGTATATACATATATTTATATATTCATCGTTCACCCTATTGCACAGTGGATCAAATTCAATTTTGAAAGTGTTAGCGTCCCTAAATTACTCAAAATTACGATTTTAGAACTAAGAATCTTAAATCAATTGTTATATACAATAGTCCAAATATGGGTCGTTTGCAAAGCTTAATCAAAACAAAAATCACGAATGCGTCAGTTGTGTTACAAAAGTTAGTCATACAAACTATAGGTACCTATGGAATACCCTGTACAACCTGAACAACCTCTGGCCTTTAGGCCCAAAGGCCCCTAATGAAATCAAAATTTAAAGTCATACTTTTTGTGTTACGTAGTTGAGTTTTTGTTAACTTTTGGCACTGAAAAAAAGCGACAAATTCAAATTTTGTATGAGCGATCAATAGAGTCATATAATATATTATATACAGCTCAAAGATTTTTCGAGATATGGCATCTAAACAATGGAGTGATGTAGTGTCAACCATCTTAACCTAACTAAGGTATTCTTCCAAATCCTATTAATATATATATTTTTATTCATTAAAGTATGTTACCGAACGTAAAAAACATGAAATTATTTCCTCCTTTGAAATCAAGAGGGATCATAATCTGAACCCTAAACTGTTATTCATATAAAAGCTCGTAAGTGAAAAGCAAAAATTGAAATTGAATTTAAACCATACAAGGCAAAATAAAAATGAATGGAAAGCGACTTAAAAAATACAGCATATAATTGAATCAGTTTGTCAGAAGAGACCCTTTTTAATCTCAACGAAATGGGATTACGCCAGTTCGCTACTGAGGGAAAATCCGATAGAGCGAAGGATATGAGAGAGGCGAAAATAAGTATATCTCTTAGAGATACGATACCGAGTGGAGAGGCGCTGGGAGCCCGTATAAACAGGGCCATTACTATCAAAACTATGGGTCATAGATTGCGTTAACGTGCTTTATGTAGCGTTTTTGGCAAATAAATGTACGGGTGTTGTCGATAAGACGGGAAAACAATCATTTCCTTCACGGAAGTTGATATTAGTAAACAAAAACAT
The DNA here is from genome assembly GCA_025490895.1 of Thaumatotibia leucotreta. NCBI lineage: Eukaryota > Metazoa > Arthropoda > Insecta > Lepidoptera > Tortricidae > Thaumatotibia > Thaumatotibia leucotreta. The sequence continues at coordinate 65,585 of JALPQI010003767.1, read as the reverse complement.
TTGTTACGATTCTGACGGGTATTTTGAAGCAGGTTAACTATGTGGTTTTATTAATATTGCTTTGCTAAGGTCTCTCGTCGTCATACTTACAAATACATATTTTTGTAAATTGCTAGACGTGTCAGAATTTCATTATTTGTTTGCCATAGATATAGCAGCTATCTCTTAACCGATTCTGCAAATATTAAGGCTATACATGTGGCTGTAAAAAAAAAACTTACATTTGTCGAATCTACTATACATAAAATGTACTTTTTTCCCCAAAGCAGTCGTTATTTCGAAACAATTGCCTAATTTACATCCAGTAACGTCACAGTGCGTCTCTTTGTTCATTCATTCCAGAATAATATAGGGTGGTGCCGGTAATTGATCCTTGCTCTACGACCGGCCGGGTAACGCGAGGATAATTGCCGCGTGCAAATCGATAGACGGATATCCGGGTAGGCGCCTAATTGCCCGGCTCGCTGCGAATGTGAACGTACGACTGAATTAGTTCGATGGAACATTTGACGTTCGATGGTTTTCTGTTTATAAAAGATATCAGGGGGATGTGGGGAGTGCGAATATTATCTCACTTTGTGAGGTCAACGAAAGACACACATCTCAACGAATGGCATCTCATTCAAACCAAAACAAAGCAGAACATCTAAGCGTCCGTCAGCTTAGCAGCAAAGACGGTAATTTTACTAAAAACGATCACATTTGAGGATATATCCATTGAAACTATTAAAAAAACGCATGCTACGTGCTAGCATCTGTGCCCGATGTTAGCTCGTCTTGGAGAAGGTAAGTATTGTGCGCTGTGAATGTCCCGTGTAGGCGATGCACTTCGAGCAATTTGCTTTCCACTCCTAAGGCGTGGGTTTCGTCTTAAAATGAAATCTTATGAACCTATGGGTAAAACGTACCTGAGTAAAGAGCATTTTCTACGGAAAGTTACGTTATGCTCGTATTATACAGGTGACATATATTTCCATGATAATTATGTTACGAGTATCACGATGGTTCTCACATAGAAGTTTTCATTACTATATAGAAAACTAATCATCAAGTTGGAAATATTAAATGACTATAAAAGACTAGTTGGTAATATTAATGCCTCCTGCCTTATTATGTTACTTTTGGTTAAGTACTTATCATGTATTCTGGTTGCTCTGAAAACCAGCGCTATGGCTAAAACTTTAGCTAGCAGCATATGCTGAGTGGCATCCATTTTAGTGTTGTTTTTAGTTTAAGATATATTTTAATTTAAGTTTACCTTTTACACCAAATAAATGAATTCGATTCTATTGTATTCTATTAAATGATTAAATGAAAATAAATAACTAGTTAATATTTACTTTTGTAGATTCAACCAGCGCCTATTTATTTAGCCCAAGATAGACTATCTTCTCACGTCGCACTCTAGCGGGCAGTTTGGTGGCAAGGTAAGGTTTGCAAAAAAATCTTAACTTACGAGTATTATAATGTATTTAGTATTTGTAACAGTTTATTAGAATTAGTTACCGGTTATCAATTCTTACTTTTATTAGTCTTTAACGTACTCTGCAGTGATAACTGATAGCCTATTTAAGTGGCCACTTAAAAAACAAATAAATAGCTGACATGTGTCATTACGACTGTCGTTCATACTTATAGATTTTATTGTTGCAGTACCGTCTATTACATAGAAAGATTTGCTTTATTTGTTAAATTGCATATCTATTTATTGCAAATTTGCAATGGATCGTTGTGGATACACTAAATAGTCGCGAAGCTATTGCGATAAAAGAAGCAAAACGTGTATTTGCTATAGCCAGCATAGAAGAGGAAGTGAAGTTTATTCATACACATTTCTCCGAGATAAAAAATAACATACAATATTTGCAAAATTCGAATTTTTGTAATTTTTATTTAAAATTGAATGAATACTAAAAAATAATACGTTACTAACGTACTACCTTAGTTGCTAAGATATTTAGAATTGTGCATTATAAATACTAGGTACCAAATACTAAGCACAAATACTTCTGATTATTTGAAAATTAATTGATGTATTTGTGAACCTTATCTATCATTTTGACATGCCACCAAAATGCCCGCTGGAGTGCGACGTATGTGACACCATATCAAATACGAAACACACGCCACACTAATCAAATTTAAAATTCTTCAAGTCCATTAATAAAACAAATAAGTACATACTTCGCAAAATTATGTAGTGCGCAATCTAACTGCGTACCCGACACACCTATACCCTCATAATATTATATATACAGAAAGTTTGGCCTACTACGAGTATTTGCTATTAAACAGGCCGCAGGAATGTACTCGTACAGGTAGAAATCTTGTTAACAAACTTAAGGGTCGGATTCCCGATTTTGTCGTTTTAGACCTATTTTCGAACAAAGAATTTGTTAAGTAAATATAACTCTACAAACACATTTCTTACATGAACTTATTCAGAAAGAACCGGTGCAGAGGCTCCAATTCATATAATATTTTATATTTACATGGATTTCCTAGAAATCGGCTCTAAATGAACCGAAAAATGAAAAAAATGCAAATTTTTCGAACACGACGCAATGCATATTTTTCTTTTACGGGCATAAAATATTCATGTTAATTTAAAAGCCAGATAACTGAATTAGTGCATCAGGGCATATTCATATTTTTCCTCATAAAGACAACGGAGAAATTTAATCCTTAATTTAAAATTACGTATATTCTCCATACAAATGGCGACACGAGTCAAAATTCTCTTTTGACTCAGATGGCGCGAGCGCCTCCTCGGGGTCAGACGCACGCCAAATCGCTCCCGTTGACAGCTCTTTTTGACATTGAAAATGACATAAAATCATATACATACACGTCAAGGGATGCCAGTACTCAAAGTATCTTTAAATAAGTAGGGAAAATCAGAACGAAGAAATTCTTTCGAATCCCATCGTTTATTTAAGTTTCTTGTTATTTTTATGACGGAACACAAGAAAACTATAACAACTGATTCAAAATAAAACTCAATACTACCGAACACGTATAAGTTACATTCTCAAAAACGATTAAAAATGAAAAAAGTTTCCGGATACGATTTGGTGTAATGGAGTTTATTTTCTGTACTCTGGCAGCAAAATACGTCATTTGAAAACACATGTGACGGCTATAAGTCAAAACGATAGGATGTCAATTTAGTTATAACAATAATAAGAAAGATATAATATGTTTGTTATGTAATTATATTAGTAGGTATACGTATTCAAAGTGATTCGAGTCTTTAATTTAATGGTTGATTTGTGGAATAAAATCTGTGCTCATCGCCACCGCGATTTCTACGGCCGCGATTTCTTGGTAAGAAAGTATTGTAAATGAAAGTAAATTATTTTTGAAATAAAAACATGAAAAAGGATAAATTCGCGTATATTAACTAATTTTAACCTCTTTCCGACGTTTCGAACACTTTACAGGTTTCGTGGTCTGCGGATGACTGTTTTCATAGTTTTATTTCATGTGTAATCCTCGCGGTAAGCGAAGAAAATATTATGTATATTATTTTTTATTTATTATAATAAGTTATACATACAGTCGTACGCCGTGTGGTGACGGCAGTAAGAATACATTTGTCACCACCCCAACTCCTGCGGGTGTCGTAAGAGTCGACTAAGGGATTGAAGTGTCACTGACCATTCTACAAAATTGATGATGGGCAGCAGCGTCATCCTAGTGGACACATTACTGCGATCGCCAATCCGCTTGCCCAGCGTGGCAATTATGGGTATTTACCTTCTAATGCGTCTATACGCATAGTTAATAGGAGAGGCCTACGTCCAGCATTGAACTAACATAGGCTGATGATGATACTTACAGTATAACAGTAAAAACCAGATCCTCGCGAACTACAAAGTGTATCATGGAAACTGCGGCTACGGCACACAAAATAAGCTGAACTGCATATAAATAAGTTCAGAAACGCAGCTTATTGGTTTGAAACTAGAATGATTTATATATTATACTTATATTCTCTTTCTAGAAATGGCACGTACGCTTTACTGATACTTAAATACTGAAGGATTCGCTGAGTGGCCGTGGACTCTATCAATACGGACACAAAAGGTATAACTACTAGTTTCAATTCGTAGATTGCAATACATTCCTAGTTATTTATTTGTATTTTCTTTATTCTTGTGTATAAAAACAATTTGAATATTAGATAATATGCATACATTTATGGCCACAGCTGGATATAAATTTTTCACTTTTGTACATATTTGCTAGCCAAAACTGTCACTCCTCTTAGCAACCTTGTATCGTCAGTATTGAATCGGAACTGAGATACGAGCTTTATTTCGAGTACGTATTTGTTATTTTTGTTTGTCAACTGGAGAAATATTTGTATAGTTCGAGAAATATAAACTGAATGTTTATTTTTACTATAATGTAGGTAGAAAGTTACCAATTTATATTTCACGAACTGTACCTTTGGTATTAATATGTATCCGTGGAATAAAGTGAGCTTGTAGTGTTTATATTATTTTTGAGAAGTTTAGTAAAAACGCTTATATTTATATACGATATAAAGCGAGCACCACTCTTCACCTATTTGCAATTTTTTGAATCCGGCCGCCCTATAGGTACAATTACGACCTGGTTGCTAGGCAACGAAAAAAAGACAGAGATGTCATTGATGTTTCAAATAAAATATAGATAACGTCTTACTATATTTTTTCTTCTTGTTGATTATACTTTAAATAAATAAAATAAATCTTACAATAATGTGGTGAGTGTAAACATCATTCGATCCCTCAGTTAAATTTATTCGTATGACATTTAGAGTTTTAATACTAGTTGTTTATAGTGTACCATTTATATTTTTATCCACTGAACTGAGACAATTTCTCTCATCTTCTGAGATGTTTCTTTTGGTAGATAAACGTTTGACATATTACTGGTTGTTTCAGAGTATATATTAAACAGGACGTAGAGTGGTAAAGTGGTGGTAAGTAATCTTTACATTTTTTTATATATAAGTAAGTAGTATTTACTGATACATAGTTTGTGTACACAAATACCGTGTGGTGACGGCAGTAAGAATACATTTGTCACCACCCCAATTCTTCCCGCGGGTGTCACAAGAGTCGAAAAAGGAATTGAAGTGGCGATTTACATTTAGCTCCTAATGCATCCATACGCATAAGTAATAGGAGAGGCCTTTGTCTAGCAATGTATTGATATAGGTTGTTGATGATGATGTTGTTGCACACATAAAACCGTTTTGAGATTTATCAACCCAACCAATCATCCATTTTCCTTCAAAAAGTGATACTTCCTTACTTAAGGCTAGAACGGAACTTCGGAACACTTTGGTGTTTTGTATGTATGTAACTGTACACATCAAGCATTTTCATTTATGCGTTGTAATGTGAGTAGGTGGAACTGCTGATAACGACCAGCACGGACCTCCTTAACGACACGTGTTTCACTTTTGGCAGATATTTCTGATTGATTGTGTAAGTTATGGAGCATGTTTTTGACAACCAGGTTAGATGGTAGGTCCCTTAACCCTTAAGGAATTAAGGGAACGGTTAAATGTAGAGTATTTATGTAAGCTACTCTTTAAAAGAGGTTTCATACTATTGTACCTCTTTAGGGTTCCGTAGTACACTAGGAACCCTTATAGTTTTGCTCTGTCCGTCTGTCTGTCCACTGCATAACTCAGTGGTGGCCGTTAGTACAGTCAAGTGCAAAAATAAGTATCGAAAGAATCCGTTCATAAATATGTTACGACATTCTTATTACACAGAATTAGAGTGCACTGGGACATATTTTTGAACGTTTTTGTATACCCCTTATTTTGTCTTCGACTGTACTAGAAATCTGCAATTTGGTACAGGTATACATATTAATTATGCCGACAAAGTGGTCAAATAAACATTAGAAAAAAGCTGGTGAAGTGTGAATGATTTTTTTATTTGCTGTAATCCTATAGTGTGGAATATCGTTAAAGAGGTCTTTGAAAAAAAAATAAGGGATTTTCAAACAAAGTTTTTTTCTAAAGTCAATATTTTCAGAGATATTCGAAAACTACGGAACCCTAGCATGGGCCGACATGCTCTTGGCCGGTTTTTTATTACCTCAGGAGCTGCTAATATACAGGTTGTTCTAAAGTAAAAAAAAGGAGTGTGGATTACAATGTGGATAACAAGATTTAATCATATCACGTCACCAGACCAGTCGCAGTCGTCGTCGTCAGTGGCAGAAGGGTAACGAAGGCTGTCATGAACTGCTCCTTGGTAAACCGAGGGAATTCCTGTTCTTAATAGTAATGGTGCATTTAAACCAAAAGATCATTCCCTATTCTAGCGCCTGTTCTACGAAATCAACCAATCACGTTTTGTGTACTGATCGAATTTCGTAGAGTGGGAGGTTAGAACAGCGAATGCTCTTTTAGTTCGAACGCACCTTTACGCAAAAATGATGTAGGTACCTTGCATACATTTTGATGATTTTATTTAACCTCGTGCCTACATTAGGTACCTAGGATACATGTAGGTAAGAGGTAACTTCCGTGTTGCATATTGCACAAACAAAGTACCTAATAATAATGTTGCTTTTTTCGGTAGGTACTATGTTTTGATCATAGCACGAGCAAATACTCGTACACGTTTATGTGACCTAGGTAACTTCAAAAATGGTAAATTACAAACATATTCTTGTAAATTCGACATTCTATTGCGTATTTTATACATTGGTAAAAATAAATGTAAACAATTAGAGACTCAACTTATCGTTCATTTGAATGACAATGTCAAACTTCGTGTATAAGCTGTTTTTTCTGGTAAGATAAGAATGCAAAGGTGGGATCCAAATTTATTTTAATTTAGAAACTTGTCACTTTAGTATTAATAAGGTATTTTACAAGGGTACAAGAAATGTAATTTAATCATTTCTTAAAGGTTAAAAGGGGATTAGAATTTTTATTGGGTTGAAGTTTAACTTAAAGCTATAATAATCCCTATAAAAGTATTTTATAACAAGGGAATGCAAATTTACAATTGGATACCTAAAACATTGTAGGAGATTTACTAAGTAAAATACGAAAAAAGCAATAATATACCAGAGAGTAGGGAAATTCCATGATTGAGAGGGTTAAGTAGGGGTGTAGATTTTGTTTAAGGAGACTAAGGTAGATTATAAATTTAGTGTAAATTACTAGGGCTAGAAAGATGGCATTTTTACAGAAGGTTACTTATATAATTATTTGTATACAAAATAAGAAACCATTTTATAAAATTTAAACCCTAAAGTGGGAAAAGGTGGTAAAAGGTAGTTGAAAGTTTGTATGGAAATAGTGTGATTTGAAAGATAGGGACTTGATACGTCGTATTCCAACTGCTGATTAAAAAATAAGACAAATCGATTTCAGTTTTTTTTTTAATATTTATCCCTTTTAACACTTTCGACGCAGGTCACAGTGTTCATCGTTATACAAGTCGTCGGGTGAGAATGCAATTGTGCCATTATCCATTTTTAAGCAAAATTGGTTTTTAATGGTTCTTGATAGAATATTTTTTTTGTAGTTTATAACAGTAATCGATTTTTAAAAATTCTTATTTTAAACTTAAAAAAAAACATATATTTTTGTGCCATATCCTCAAACCGCAATACATAGTGATCACAATATTGTGCCATGTCCGGACATGACACATACGGTTAACAGCTATTTATCAGTGTGCCAAGCGACTAACCGATCAACATTTTTGTGACATAATCCATTAATCGATTTGATTGTATCGATTCGATACTTTTTTTACCTACCCTCTCTTTTGATAAATGACAATAAAGAAGGTAGGTTTGATTTATAATGATTTGTGTCATTCATACTTCAAGCTTTTATCTTAATAAGTTGGTGGTATAAATACCTACATAATATGTATAATTACGGGTACCTAACCATAAATTGTAAGAAATGACATATACTACAGAAAATGTGACCGAACTCCCAATGACCAGGACTGGAATCGAACCAGCGACCTCGTGCTTTCCTGCCATGCCATGCTATTTAAGTCCTGGCAACAGGAGGCCTTGGTCACTGTTCCTGAAGTACATATTATATGACATGTCTTTTAATTTATAGAGTGTGTAGTTAAACTGTAATTTTATTAGTTGATGAAAAATAATAACGTTAATATGTCATTCATTAGTAAACATATTATAAGCTGTTCTCATCGATATTATTTCATAGGTATCGACATTAGCACTAGATAGCGTTCAAAAGCTTATCATTTCACAAACTAGAGAAGGTACAAGAAAGTAAAAAAAATATTCACATAAATATTGGGAATCAATATTGGCACCATATTCACGTGAATAAATTATGTCTTCATATTTGAGATAAATTATTGTCTTGACTTGAAATAAATCTAGTCGTAAAATAACTTTTATTTGCATAAACAATTGCTTTTTAATGTCTATCTTTCTTGACATTGCACTAACATTTTGTGACACATCCATAACTTTGTGTCATATCATACATAGCAAGTTAAACATTTTCTTACCAAAATGGATATGGCAATTGTAAAACTACTTATATCTCATGACTATAATAAGTTAAACATTAATTGTATATAACAAAAAATAGTAAATTAATATACTAAAGTGTCAGTTAAGTTAAATATTGCAAAATGATAAAAGATTGCAAAAAATATTTTTTTTTGTTTCATTTCGCTCTCCTGTAAACCAAGGCAAGTGGCGTATAGCACAATTGCATTCTCAGCCGACGAAGTGTACAAAAAAAAATGTCTTTGAACCGAAACTTTGTCTGAAGAATAGGTATATTTTTAAGATAAAATTAAGGGGTGCCTGTCGTGTTGTATAATGTCGATTGTCCTAATTTTTTTTGGCCGAGAATGTATGGCATAGTGTTAAATGGCATACTCGTATAGCCTACTTTATTTTGCGCATACACATTTAAAACACCTACACTATATTTATCCTAATATTGATTACTCGAACGTCGAATTACCTAAAGCTTAATAATCATAATGTTCATTGTGATTAATATTGTTTTTCCTACTGCTCAACTGTCAATTTTCTTTGCGCCTGCAATTGTTATGTCTGAAATTTCATTTAGAAAAGCATATTAACAATATGGTGAATGGTTTAAAATAATGTTCAAGTAATAAGCCATGCATGATGGCCGTTGGGGCGGGAAGGTTCTTGAGTGGCGGCCACGTACCGGAAGGCGTAGCGTGGGTAGGCCCCCCACAAGGTGGACCGATGACCTGGTGAAGGTCGCAGGAGTCCGCTGGATGCGGGTGGCGCAGGACCGGTCATTGTGGCAATCTTTGGGGGAGGCCTATGTTCAGCAGTGGACGTCTTTCGGCTGATATGATGATGATGATGATGATGATGATGATGATGATGATGATGATGATGATGATGATGATGAATAAGCCAGGGTAAAACCGACTTGTAATGGTTAGGTTTCTAGGATAGGGCGGAGTGAAAGGCGTAGTCTATAAAATACTTAAGTATTTTTAATCAATTGTTTACCCATCCTCATTCTTGTAAACCCGAAAACGGGGCGACGGGAGAGCGAAGCTAATCAATTGTTTACCCATCCTCATTCTTGTAAACCCGAAAAAGGGGCAACGGGAGAGCGAAGCGCCCCACAAGGGGGGCTCGGGGGCGAAGCCCCCTGTATTAGAAAATAATGAATCTGTACCTCCCCTACTCTAACCTGGATAGGTTCGTTAGGTACCTTTTATCCCTTGGATCAGGAATAGAAGTCCCGCGCAGCGGGGCTTCGTCGACCGGTTCCTAGGTCCGTATCCGTACTGATGACTAAAATTCTTTGGACAACAGGGTTGGGTGGTTTAATGGGGGGTTAAGTTTAAGGAAAATATTTTTTTAAAGGTAGTTAGTTTTAGTACATTAAATAGTAGGATCATCACAATTATGCACAATTATTATTCGATACATACACATTAGACACGAAAATCATTAGGACAAACGATATTTAGGAACAACCAAGTTAGGATTAACAATTTCAGCAAAACTAAAATATGTGCAACGATGTTTAGGCCATTCATTTTACGGCATAAAGTTGGTATGCAACAATTTTTTTGAAATAAAAAAATTATGCCACCCGACATAGACCCAAAATGAATTCCAACCTTTTTAGGGTTCCGTCCGTCCGTCTTTCAGTCTGTCCGTCTGTCTGTCCGCAGCATAGCTCATAGGCCGTTAGTATAACAAATTTGCAATTTGGTACAGGTATACCTACATATCAGTCACACCAAAAAAGAAAAATTCGGGTTACAAAAGAGAGTTTTTTTTGTAAGTTAACGTTTTCGGAATTAACCGCTTAACACAAAAAAAAAATCTTGCCCCAGGGTCGGCTGGATGCGGGTAACGCAGGATCGGTCATTGTGGCAATCTTTGGGAGAGGCCTATGTTCAGCAGTGGAAGTCTTTCGGCTGATATGATGATGATGATGATGATGGATGATGATGATGACTAGGGTTAGGAATTTTGGTGGCATTAGGTGAACAGATGACAGTGGAGTCGTTGCTCAAATTGTTTATGATTGATTGAGTAATTAATTAATCTAATACATAATTCTTTTTAACAGGGTTTCGCCCATTTTAAGTACTAAACAATTTTATTGTATATTAATATTTGACTTTTATTTATTTATTTTTTTAATAATAAGCAGGCAGGCAGTTAGAAACTGATGTAGCCTGTATCCAGTGATCAATTCTATGAAAACTTCACTTTCTATGAAATTAAGTTCAATATTTTTTGTACAATATAGCTTAAATATGATTATTATATAATATTTATGGGCTTCGAGAAAACTAGAACCTTGAAAATCAAATAAATATATTTTCTCATTTATCAAAATTTTTATTGAAAATGAAAATTTTTCTAGATTCTCAAAAACAAAATTCATGTTATTTATTTAAATTCATTGATAAATCCAGCTTGAACTAAACACTATTTCGTTATTATTTTATAAGTTAATCATTTATTCAAGTAAAAAATATTTGTAACATCGACTCCACCACGCTCTGTTCCATAAATGCCACCAAATTCCTAACCCTAATGATGACATTACGATACAAGTGTGAAAAAAGTAAAGGTTGGCGATAAAAGAAAACACGACTGAAAGGAATGTTTTAAATCGACACGAGATTTTAGGGTTCCGTAGTAAACTAGGAACCCTTATACTTTCGCTACGTCCGTCGGTCTGTCTGTCCGCAGCATAACTGAGTGACCCTTAGAATTAGAAATTTGCAACTTTGTATAGTGTACATATTAATCAGGCCGATAAATGGATAGAATAATATACAAGGTGATCCTATTAACTATGCGTATTGGACATTAGGAGGTAAATGCCCATAATCACCACGCTGGCAAAAGGGTTGGCGATCGCAGTAATTTGTCCACTGTGACGATGCTGTGCTGCTGCTGCTCATCATTAATCTTCATGTGTCCAATGGTTCAGCACGTCTGCCACCATGATCCATGATGACAGACGATCCTCAATTTTTTTCATTCAAATCAGAAACCATGCAGCACACTCGATTTGTTGATTTCACCTGGAATGACCCTTTACTATTATTTCGTTCGGTCGGTTGGTCTTTCTTGAGTGAAATCTAATTTCTTATGATTTTTTAACAGTTTTTTTCCTAAGTTTTCAGCTTTGTTCAAGTGGGGAACAAAAGAAATAAACGAACACTGACGTCGTTTATACCAAGAAAGAAAATAAGCTATGTGCGTTACAACCCGCAAATGGTAGGTATATAAACCCCTAATATTTCCATTTGCAAGTATAAGTATTATTTTTTTATATAGGTAATATATACACCGTGTTTTTATTGATTTCCGTTAAATTGGACAGGTTACTTGGAACATTAATAGAAGTTGCCTGGTATATCGGCTTTTGTTAATTTCGAAAAAAAATGTTTTTTTTTTCATACAATAATAATTGTAATGGTAATGGTAAGTGTGAGAGAACCTTAAAAATAAGATGTCGGGCGACTGACGGCTGCTGTGACGGCACATGTCAAAATAAGACAGTAAATGTTAAGACACTAGTTTCTTAGAGAAATAGATCATTTTTGACCTAAATAAGCTTCCCTTTAATTTAACGGAAATCAATTAAAACACGGTGTAGACAGGGTAGAAATTATTTTTGTGTCAGTGAGGGCAACTACCAGATCCAGAGTACGTAGCTATGCGAAAATGGTCTTATAAGACCTTCCTCGATTTTAAATTAATGAAAATTGGCGTTTACTGATTTTGGAAAAATCATACAGGTTGCGAAAAAATTGTCCTTTTTAAAAAACTTTTTTTGTTGCCAATCGATCCTGTTTCTGTTCAGGATCAACAAAAAATCAACTTAGATTTTTCTATACTCTTATAGTAAGTATGTTAAAAAAACACGGAAGATGAACTAAAAAAAATGTACTTGGTTTTTGGCGGAATTATTATGATGACTCCTGTAGCCAGATCTCCTATTATAGTAGTACTTACAGTTTGAGAGTAAATCGTCTGTGACAGACGGCCATGACGAATCTATAAGGTTTCCGTTCTTGTCATTTTGGCTATGGTGACTTTAAAACGTCCTATTATTTTTTTTAAATGTTTTATAGAATTAATGGACGATCCTACTAATGAAACACAGTCAACGAGTCTACCCCATTAAATGAGGCAAACCTAAACAACGGAATTCCTCTGGCAAATGAAACCGCCTCAGACAATGTGTAAGGATACAGCTTTCTGCTAGTCATCGATTTCTAAGAATGAACCGAACAAAACTACAATAAGGTGTAATACTCATACAGTATATTATGATCGTCCTCCAACTCCTCATCAAACCCGCACTATTACACCTTATAGTAGTTTTGTCACCAAAGGCATATTAAACTTCAGCTCAATTGGCCCTATCAATTCTTCATCAGGTCAGGTTCATCTATTGTATTGTTATCGAAGTTAAGTAAGCATACTTCTCCTCTCACCACAATCGGCCCACCAAAATCTGGTTCAATTAATCGTTGCAATATTTGTAAGCATACGTATGTACATAACGTAGGCACAGCTACAAAAGTTGGTATGTGATTTTTTTTGGTTTTAGGATTTTAACGCCATTTTGAACCTTTCTAGAAGACTATCTATAATAGTTCAGGAGTTATGCATTTTATCATCATATCATCATCATCAGCCTATGACAGTCTACTGCTGGACTTAGGCCTCTCCTTTTAATTACGCGTGTGGACGCATTAGGAGGCACATGCCTATAATCGCCACGCTGGGCAAGCGGATTGGCGATCGCAGTAATGTGTCCACTATGATGACGCTGCTGCCCATCATCAATCTTTTATCAAATAATGGTCAGTGACACTTCAATCCCTTAGTCGACTCGTACGACACCCGCAGGAGGAGTTGGGGTGGTGACAAATGTATTCTTACTGCCGTCACCACACGGCCAATGAATTTTAGCTATGTGATATCATACATTTGCGGGTTCGATTCCCGATTCGAATGTAGCGGGTTCGATTCCCGGGTTAACCATGAAATAATTCAAAATGCAATTCAACTTCTTTTTGTAAATCGAAATAATGTCTTCTTTCAGTAAGATCTCCGACGTCGCGATATTTTTTTTCCATACAATTGTTTTAAAAAAAAATGAATGCTGTTTTATTCAGTTTTAAACATAAAAGGAATATTCTTTCAGTAAAATATGCTATCTATGATATTTAAGGTACTTTCCCTCCATGTGGCATCGCAGTGGGACGCCCTGTAAATAGATCAGTACATACGAGTACAGGCTGCTGCTCGCGAGCATTGCGTGTTGCGACATATTTTAATGCTGTATTCCTAGCCATATTTAGAGTCTTTAATGTTATATGAAATTTCCTGGATTCGGCTAGGATTAGAGATAATCAACCCTTTTTCGAGTTGTGATAATACTGATAATAAATACTCAAATATTTAATGCCCTCGCAGGGATTTGAACCCGGATCCTCCAGCATCGTAAGCACATTCACTACTAAGTTGGCTACGGAGAAGGCTGACTAATAATATAACTTATCTAACTTTTTTATTATAGGAACCAGGAGTTGCCAGAGGAAGAGCATGAATTTATTATAGAGAAAGGTACTAGTCATGTAAATAGTCCAATTACAGGGCGACGGATAATTAATGTACGACATTTTCTGGATCAATTAGCTAAGATCAATGATCATGGCCCATAATTTGGATGTATTTTTTCTTATATGAAAATTAAATCTGAAAAATGAAAGGGACTGCACTCGAAATTCAATTTTCGGTGTGAAATGTGCAAGAGAAATTTAATGTCAGTTCTGATGAACGCTGCGATGATAGTATGGATGTAAACCATAAAGCTGTTTCAGTTACAATTTTTTTTTGTGCCAACGATAATTAAATGGCGGCCATTTCAAAATTTCAAACAGACGAATACGGGCGCACGTGATATTTCTTGAATTATACGTTTGCTATCGGTCCTATCCTTGCAAAAAAAACTCGTTAGAGAGCTCATTAGATAAGCAAACTAATTAAGCTAATCATTTGACTCAACTATTTGAACAATGGGCTGGCTTAGATCGAAAATTATAATTTCCATACTCCGTGCTACAAGCATGTGTATTCGGGGTACGCGCCACAAATTTAACTCCTTCAAAAACTTCTTTGGCCTAAAAGATGGCGCAGCCCTACCCAATCTTTCCTCTACCTGACTAGAGTACCTAATATCTCCATCAGTGCTTGCGTGATAACAATTAATTTATCCTTTGTTACTATATTGTTGTTAATAAATGATTTTCCCTCCTTTAACTATTTGAACAACAAGGCAAAAAAAAATTTTTATATTAAAAATAGTAAAAAATATTCACCTTAATTTTTCAATTAATTTAATTTTGCATGAAAACTAGGACATTAAGATAGGTTTTGGGTATTGTTATTTATTAGTACAGTATGTTTGCTAAAAAATAACACCATAATTACAGTTATACCCTAAGCACTTTAGGAACTACAAGTGCTCAAACATACATCAAAACAGCTGCATTTAGCGTTACCGATGCAAAATCCATAAACAAATGAATGTCAGCAGTGTACTGACTAGTGAAGTGGCCGCCTTCCATTCATCCAGTGCATGTTTGAGCACTTCTAATTCCTAAAGTACTTAAGGTGTAACCGTAATTATGGTGCTGTGTTTTAGCTAACATCCTGTACTAACAAATAACAACACCAAATACCTATCTTAACGACCTAATTTTTATGTAAAATTAAATTAATTGAAAAATTTAGGTGAATTTTTTACTATTTTTAATATAAAAACATTTTTTTAGCCTTGTTGTTCAAATAGTTGAGTCAAATGATTCGCTTAATTAGTTTGCTTATCTAATGAACTCTCTAACGAGATTTTTTTGCAAGGATAGGACCGATAGCAAACGTATAATTCCAGAAATATCACGTGCGCCTGTATTCGTCTGTTTGAAATTTTAAAATGGCCGCCATTTAATTATCGCTGGCACAAAAAAAAAATTGTATGGTAATTTGTCGATGAAATTGATTGTAGTTTAAGCCCTTAAAAGCTCCGACATTGCTAACCAAACACCCTGTAGGTATTTGGCAACTCAAAACACAGTCTGTTAGTGGTGAGAAAGAGTAGCAGCATATTGTATGGCCGATGCCGCCAAAAAAAAACGTGTGCGTGTGGACTGAGGGACCACTTATATTTCAGTGGTGGTTGGTATGATGGTGTTTGTTGAAAATTTAGTAGTAGTAGAGAATTATTTTGTAGAAAAATCCTGGAATTTGTAAAGACTTCACTAAAAAGTTATACAGCTAAACGTGTGGTCCCTCAGTTCACACACTGAACCTTACAGTTCTGGGCAAGTGTTTAATATGTTGGCTTATTTTAAAGTTATAGATTTAGTAAAAACATATTTAAACGCATTCGTAATGACCGAAACGTAATTTGGCAATGATTATTTACTAAAAAGTCTTCCTTTTTTGGTCCCTGAGGGACCACATATAATAACTAATAAATCGGTACATTCGTACAAAAAATAAATTCATTTTTCTATGCAAACATTAGTAAAAATCGCAAGGAAGATTGTAAAAGTTAAAGGAAAGCACAACTATTAATCAATTTCGCAAAATTTATATTTGTTTGTGGTCCCTCAGTTCACACACTATGAGTTAATAAAATAATCAAAATCTCCTAAAATATAAACATTATTAAAAGGTTTGTCGTACGTAGGTTTAGTAAAAAAGCTTGACTACATAAATGTATATTTTAACGTGGATTGATGGCGTACAATATAAAATAAATAGCTTTTTAACATTTCCTTAGCAAAGCGTTCATTAGGGTGACCACACAATGAAAAGCGTTTACTTACGTGACGTGCCTCATTTTTAAATTCAACTTTTTAAATTTGCTTACTAATATCAAATGGACCAAGGAAAAACTGCATACAGCCAACTACATTTTAGATTCTGTAAGCAAAATTACGAAATTAAAAACAAACTAAGTTTATGGTATCAGGTTTGGCGCGGTAAAATAATATATGTAGCTCGAATATACTTGTCCTGCGTATTATGTATAAAAAATAAAAAGGCGGCAAATTAACTTGCATTGATTCGTTTGGTTTGTTATTTCTGTATTTGCAAATTAGCATTGTGTTGCTATGGATTTGTTATTTATACTCCTATTTTTCGGGTTGTTGATCTGGTAAGTACCTCCATTAAGCATCATTATATTCTAATAGTATGGTTTGTCAGGTTTACCATCATTTACTAAACAATTTTTCTGAAATAACTAGAGCGATTTTATTACAATTGAAAAGTATTGCTTATACATTACGGGTAGTAGGGAGAAAGGGGCGAAAGGCACCTTTTCATTTCGAATAAATATGTACATAAAAATAGGCGGGAGTAATACAGTACGTATTTTCATTACTCCCTAGAAGGCATTAATCCCGTCGAATCCGCGATTTAAGGAAAATTAATACACTTGCGCACCCGAACTTGAAATATTAGTGAGCGATCCCTCTGTTACCTCTTCACGCTTAAACCGCTAAACGAAGTTTGATGAAATTTAATAAGGTCATAGGCATGTAAATATTGTTTATAAAGATTTAACGCAGAGGAAGTCGCGGGTAAAAGCTAGTAATATATGTAGGACAATTTGTCATGTAGGAAGTAATTTATAAAATGAGCATTTTAGGAAATTTTCATGAGGTTGTGAATCGTTGTTTGTTAAATAGCTATTTCAGAAGTTCCACTGCTGGACGTACACCGTAGGCCTCTCCTATTAACTATGCGTATAGACGCATTAGGAGGTAAATGCCCATAATCACCACGCTGGGCAAGCGGATTGACGATCGCCGTAATGTGTCCACTATGATGACGCCGCTGCCCATCATCATTCTTTTATCAAATAATGATCAGTGACACTTCAATCCCTTAGTCAACTTTTCCGACACCCGCAGGAGGAGTTGGGGTGGTGACAAATGTATTCTTACTGCCGTCACCACACAGCCATACTATTAAAATAGAATGCTGCTTAATGGAGGTAATTACCAGATCAACAATCCGGAAAATAGGAGTATAAATTACAAATCCATTGCAACACAATGCTAATTTGCAAATCCAGCAATAACAAAACAAACACATCAATTCAAGTTAATTAGCCGCCTTTTTATTTTTTAAACATAATACGCAGGACAAGTATATTCGAGCTACATGTTTTACCGCACCAAACCTGATACCATAAACCTAGTTTGTTTTCATTTCGTAATTTTGCTAACAGAATCTAAAATGTAGTTGGCTGTATGCAGTTTTTCCTTGGTCCATTTGATATTAGTAAGCAAATTTAAAAATGAGGCACGTCACGTAAGTAAACGCTTTTCATTGTGTGGTCACCCTAATGAACGCTTTGCTAAGGAAATGTTAAAAAGCTATTTATTTTATATTGTACGCCATCAATCCACGTTAAAATATACATTTATGTAGTCAAGCTTTTTTACTAAACCTCAGTACGACAAACCTTTTAATAATGTTTATATTTTAGGAGATTATGATTATTTTATTAACTCATAGTGTGTGAACTGAGGAACCACAAACAAATATAAATTTTGCGAAATTGATTAATAGTTGTGCTTTCCTTTAACTTTTACAATCTTTCTTGCGATTTTTACTAATGTTTGCATAGAAAAATGAATTTATTTTTTGTACGAATGTACCGATTTATTAGTTATTATATGTGGTCCCTCAGGGACCAAAAAAGGAAGACTTTTTAGTAAATAATCATTGCCAAATTACGTTTCGGTCATTACGAATGCGTTTAAATATGTTTTTACTAAATCTATAACATTAAAATAAGCCAACATATTAAACACTTGCCCAGAACTGTAAGGTTCAGTGTGTGAACTGAGGGACCACACGTTTAGCTGTATAATTTTTTAGTGAATTCTTTACAAATTCCAGGATTTTTCTACAAAATAATTCTCAACTACTACTAAATTTTCACCAAACACCATCATACCAACCACCATTAAAATATAAGTGGTCCCTCAGTCCACACGCACACAAAAAAAACAGACTGCAATATATCTCAACGAAATGTTATTTTTAAGTTATTTTTTTAAGTAGGTAGTAACACTACGATGTACCTATATAAAGTTAAATATTTGATCCCATATACCACAGAAAAAATATCGAAGCTTACCAACGCCAGAGGTGTAATTTGAACCCAACGTCCTCAGCTTTCGTGGCTGATGCTTAAACCACTGGAGTGGCCGAGTGGTATAGGCAATAGCCGCAAAACTAAGGACGAGGCTCCAAATCCCACCTCTGGCGTTGGTAAACTTCGATATTGTTTATTTAGTACCTATATTATGACATCGGACTATGTCCGAGGTGGGGATCGAACCCACGTACTCAGCTTTCGCGGCTGATGCCTGTACCCCTCGGCCACTCGGTCTTCACAATATGTTGTAATTCTTCAATTTACAGTTGTAATTGTGTATAATAAATAATAAAAGTCTTAATGTTTTACCTATGTGCATTTTTATTTTTATAATGAATGCAATTTAATTTAGTAAAATAAGCTCCCTAAAACCTGATAACTGCTGGTAAGTCACATAATAATTATACAGATGTAATTCATAATTCCATTCATTTGGCTTTTCACGGAAACTACTTCACCAAACATTACACCGAAGCGAATTCTGTAAATGTCAAATTAGTATGGACTCGCAAATGTGCGTCGTTGGCACTGTGCATGTGCAATCGTTGGTGGACTCTTGTGCGTTTGACGCACACACACACAGCAGTGGAAAAGTTGAATGTCTACCAAAAGCTGGTGGTAGTGAATACTTAGGGCCTATATTCAACAGTATCGTGTTCCGATCAGAAAAAATAGTTTTTTTTTTAAATTATAGTGGACAACAAGACGTGGGCTTGCCTTACCAGTTGGTCAAACAGGCATACTCTCGAACCAAGTCAATTTTGTTCTTCCGCGGATTTTTTTCTCTTACTATTTCCTAATCAGAATACGATGCTGTACAGTCGCCATCTGATATAGCAGAGCGGCCAGGGCACTCATAAATATCTGAGCAGGCCTCTATTGGCATGCTCAGATATTTTTGAGTGCCGTGGTCGCTCAGATATATCTGATGGTGACTGTAACAAATTGATTGATCTGTATTGAAAATCAATTTTCAGTACAGATTTTTGCCGCACTAGTGCGAGAACTATTATATACCTATAAAAATATTTTTCATCACACTTGCTGTCTAAGCGCGCCATTTCTTGCGCGCGTAGCGGGAGTAATAGAAAAGTGAAATTCCCTAGGGAGTAATACAAATGTCAGTACGTCATTTAATAATATTATGAAATGAAATGAAATGAAAAATGTTTATTTGATGCTAAAAATAGATATTATGTCTCAAAACTTATTTTTTGGTTGGCAAGTGTGATGAAAAACATTGTATGCATCACGGTCGGTAAGCGGAATACTAACTCGAGTCATAAAAGCCCTCCGCCTAATGGCGTCGGGCTTCTAACACTCTCGTTAGTAATTCCGTACTTACCTCCCTTGATGCACAATGTACTATTACACGCATTGGTTACAAGCCCGATATATTAAATCTGTCTTTTGCATTGCATTGAAACGACTCGAAAAGACAAGGATAGTCTTATAAAATCTATCCCTCTCTATCTTTTTTACCATCTAGTACTTTGACAAGTGTAATTATTCAAAAGAGGTAGTAATAAATTACAAACTCGGCCGCTTTCATTAAAAAAATCACCAAGGGTCAATGACCCCGCTCGATAAAATGAGGTAGTGTGCGTCAAGTGCGCGTGTGTGCGAAATGGGGAAATTTGACAGAATCTCAAAAATTTCCCACATCTATCCGACCCTTAAAGCGATATATCCGTAGGTACGCGTCCTTATTTGCATAGCGATTTACTGGGTTCCTCTATGCTCTACAAGCTAAACAGCAGTTAACGCTAAATCTACTCTGCAAACGCTGGTATAATTTATTGAAATTTCAAATAGTGCTGACTTTGAGATTTTGGTCTACAGCATTCTATGGACATAAAAACTTAAAAGCCATCGTTTAGCCATACATTAATATCATTCGAAAAATACCTAGGTACCTATTTTATTAATATGAGACACTTTGTATACTGTACACTTTCAGAGTAAATAAAAAGGAAAAAAAATGGAACAAATAATTTGTCTCTTAAATTTTTTATGATAGAAGCAAATATCGTAAGCTGTTTTCTAAGTTACCTAACGCATCAGTACAACTTTTCTCCTCTTGTTGTGAGCCTGTCAGCGCCACCCGGCTCTCAGGAATGATACCTACTATTAATATTATTATTTTGTGCGACTTACCACTTTTTTTTTTGGTAAATGTGTGAATATTATGTTTTGTAATATTAAACGAAACAGTATTTTAGCTTATTTTAATGAAAGTATACAGGGTAGAAAAGGGACGACGTTCCTTCCCGCTACCGACCGAGTCTACCGACCATTACGATGAATTTTCAGTATGGGACCAACATCGAAAGCGTACATGGAAAATTGACTTTTCTATACTATTGAACTCTAAATAATCACTGACTTTGTATGAGGGGTTATTTTTTTTTAAATATTCTTCCTGTTTTTTTCTATGTTGGGACTATACTGACAGTTCATCGTAATGGTTGGTAGACTCGGTCGGTAGCGGGAAGGAACGTCGACCCTTTCCACCCTGTATATTATTATGTTCATGTAAATAATATATATTACATGAATTAATATTTAACAGATAAATAAGTGCCTAACGCACAAAAACTAAATGTACTTAGTTTTTGTGCGTTAGGCACTTAAAATAAGGAATATTTTACGACAGGTTTAAATGAATCGTGCACATTATCGTTGAAATTTTCTTTTGAGAAATTTTACTAAGTAGTTATACATAGGTTTAGATATCTCGCGTGACAACATTACGCAATATACGATAGAAAATAAAAAACAAAATCGACGTATTTTTTATGTATCTCGATTCTGTTATACGTGCGTAGTCATACGAATAGATACTAAACAAACTTACAGAATTTAAATTTAGGAATATAAAAATTAATCCTGGGTAGCCAGGTTCACTAGATACTACCTACTGACAAGCTAATTCGATCGCTATGAGCGTTGTAGATCAGGATATAAGGTAAATCATGCTACAATATCCTCTAGAAAACAACTAGGTACTTATAACTATAACTACTTTAGCATAATGTTACTTTTATGTCCTAGGGAAATTCAGTGCCGGCCCCTGCAACAAAATATTATACGGATCTTGGACCAAACCATAACTTTAATCTTACTATCCGACAAGCAAGGAGCGCTAAAAGCGTGTTGTCGCCTTCAATTCTGGTTCCAGTGTCACCCGCGCGGTGGTGATACAATTTGCCCTTTCTATGAAATATTAGAACGACGTGCGAGTGAGGATTTAAGTTACATGTGCTGGGTAAAGTGGTTTAGGCACTTAGATTTATAGAAGTTCCTGTCCTGCATATTGATATCGGTAGTACTTTTAGGACAACTCACACACTCCATTGTTAGGCCGAACCTGCTATTAAACGGTTAGAAATGTCAAAAAAGTATGAACTTATTGTTAACCCCGTGCTTACCAACTAACCGTTGGTGTTAAACAACTTTAACCTAATTCACTTTTTGATTAATATGATATCTATGTTATATGTATATCAGGTAAGCCGCCCTGAACTCGAAGTAAATGAATGGGTGTCGTAACCATAAATAACTTGATATTTCGAATATCAGGAGTTAAAATCTACCTGTACGTGATTGTCGTGTTTGAATTTATTGGACGCGTAATCAATTTTCATTGAGGTATTAGCATAAATTGCGGCACAGGATCCCGAGCGTGTGAATTAGTTTATGTTGCGTTACATTTTCTGCCCCGTCCATGTACAAGTGTGTAGAAATACTAAATAATCAAAATTTGTGAGAGAGTTACGTCTTCATTTCTAAGATATAATTTTATATTGCAGTTATTATTATGCATGTAGTATAACTGTAGGTAGTCTAAATTATATTATGATGGATAATTAATTACCATTCTCCAATAAATTTCCATTAAACAAAAGCTTTCTAACCAACAATAAACAGACAATCTAAAGACCAAACGTAGGGCGGATTTAGAAACCTTTGTCGAATGAAATTTCTATATTACTCGGAAGGGTTGCATGCACCGAGGCAGACAATGGGATACCTTCGGAAATAGCCAGCCGTTTTCTATTTTGTGCGGGGTTCGAAGGGTCCGTTAGTCTGAATCCATTCCGAGTGTTCCGGAAGAATGTTCAGAACAATCCTATTCCTTTATTGGACTTCGTCAGGGATTACGAGAGGGCTAAGTAAGCAGTGTTTTGTTTAATCCTAATTGAACTTTGTATTTTGTTTAAACTAATGAATAAATAGTGTTACACGTACCTCGTTATTTGACATAATATTGTAATGATTGTAGTGATCCTGATTCTACACTTCTGATTTTTCACCCGAACAAACGTTGTGACCCTATCTCGTGTTGTTACAAGTTACAAGTACATACATAATAATCACTATTTATATACTTTGACAATGTTGACTATTTAATTAAAAATAATCACAAAAATGAATTTCATTTAGCTTAATAATGTCAAGTTGATGAAATGTTATCAATATTTAAGTACTCGTGTATGGATAAATAAATAGAATCGCATGCATTTGGACTTGCACATGGACGTCATGTAGGTTCTAGATATATATATTGTAAATTGTCCAAGATATAATGTTCGCGAATACTTGGCATTTTTTTAAATATTTATCCTTATCAAAATTATCTTAACATGGACGAGCATTAAACAAATAACGATGCCCCGCACTTTGCTATATAATGTGCAAAAGCCGTTGAAGTATCATAGCTGGTTTGATAAAGGACCCTCCTCGTGGTAACGAGCACACTCGACGAACATATTCGGAAGCCCCGGCCTAATGCGCTCATTTATTTGACGAACCTCATAAAAGTTTGCGTCCCACAATAGAGGGATTGATGCGATGTTCTCACCTGGTTACTTTGCTTGTTTGTTATTATAAGTTTGATATTTATTAGACCGTTATCTCCTTTTTGTGGTGCTGCATGTAATGTATCTGTACAGAACTTTGTAAGTAATAGTTATTTGAAGGAATTGGAATAAAGCACATATTAATTATAATATATTAGACAATGTTGTACCTTTTAACTTGTTTTAATAATAGTTTTAATTAATATCTCTGATAGGGCTACTGAATACATATAGGTACTGAATAGTGTGTACATGTTTTGAAAATATATTTTTGGATAGTTTGTTCATAGTTTATTTATTCATAAAACAATACAATGATTGTGTTTGAACAATAGTATTTACACGAATATCATTACATAACTAAATGTGAAACAAGAAAAATGTACATAATCTTTAATTGGCAAATATTTCATCAATAATATAGAAGCTTCCTCTCAATTAATATGCTTTCAAATTTTTACTGAATGTAGCACAGTTCGTTTAATGTAGTCGGAAGCTTATTAAAAATGTTGATTGCTTGGATTCTAGTGCAATGCTGCTCAGTCTTGTTTTTTGGACAGAAAACAGGCTTAACATTATGTGTCAAATATGGTGTTCTAAAAATAAAAATAAGAATGTTATCGTACAAGTTTTAACTGTCATTCACACAACCCGCGAAAAAGGTAAACGACAGTTTTGAACGCGCTGCAACATTTGCAAAAAAAGTGTTTGCCGAGATAACGCACAGGACAAAATGTTGGGGCGTCCTCGGGCCTTATCTCACCAGGGATCGAAGAGGGTTTTACTTCTTTAGAATCTTGGTTACAATATTTCAAACCGAGCATTTTCAACCACCACAACAGTCAAGATAACAGTTACATTTTATTTAGTAATTGAGAAGAACATTTCAAGTTTGAGAAGACCGAATCATTAAAATGTTATAGTAAAAGTTATTGGTGTTAGAGTTTGAAACTAGATTTCAAGTTTGGGCAAAAACTAAAATGTACCTACGTGTAGATCTTGTAACCTCGAGTGGCAAAGGAACAATGCACCCGATGCTGAAGCTCCGTAAAGATAAACACCGCGATTTGTGCAGTAATTTGTTACTCATTGTGCACACTGCCATTTGCGATAACAAGCAGCCAAAGCTTAGCAAGGGTACGATCGATGGGGAATGAGATTGACTTTGCTTTGTTGACTTAGTGGCATATTTATCGACGTAAGATAAGACGTATATTTTAGGATATAACTTCGATATAGGAAGCTACAGGATGTTATTTAATAAAAAAAATGTAAAAGACGCATTGCCACTAGTCGCGTATAATCATTGACACTTGATGGTGGTTATACTTATATCGGTTTTGAACCATGCAAGCAACATAAATGTGAATTAACTCGAGCAGAGTTTAAAAGGAGCGTAGAAAATTGCTAACTAGACCTGGCCACTTTCAACGAGCAACTTCCTTAGAAATTTAAACTACTCGCAATTCATGCTCAATTATCACGTGATTGCTTCAAGAATTTCCTGATTATCGCGGAAATATAACTTCAAAAGATAAATGTGCCGTTCACACATGTCACTTCCTCAACAATTTATCACGAAAATTTGTCATGTTTAACTAAATCTCCCTTTAGCTTTATCCCAATAGTGTCAACTGGTAACAGACAGCGCACGTGGCGGGGTTTAGCGAGTGCTCCATTTAGCCCCGGCCTTCTCGCATCAAGAGATTTTTCACGATTAATTTCTGTAGTAAGCACTGTCACTTCCATTTGTTGGCAGACACCCTTAACAAAAATAGGGATTAGTGCCTAAGCCCCCTCGGATATCGGTGTCTAATTTCCTGTTTGTTTGTTGAGGGACTTTGTTTATGTTTTCTCAAGTAGAAAAAGCTGGAGTGGTTTGTAATGAAAAGGAACTTTGATAACTGGCCCTCAATTAGTTAAAGATGTTGTTATCTGAGCTACTTAATGAGCTAGACATACAGAGCTGCAAAGCGAAATAAAGCGACAGAGATAATCGTTAAACAGCACGCAAATGCACAAGAAATCTTGCGTCTAGAGTTATATTCTTGTTACGGCAGATAAAATAAGAAACATCGTCTGAAGATAACAGCAAGATAATCTGAAAATAACACGTATATCTCAGTAATGACCATTACCGTGCGTGCTTTTATCTGGCGTCGAAAGCGAAGCTTCTTTTTCGACTTCTTTTACATTATTAATGCATCCTTTTTATCTGTTTCGTGTCTAATTGATTTGTCGCTCGCAGCCGTCTGTTTCTTGCCTCTCAATTACGTGCGGACTCGTGTCTCGTATCGCGAAATGTCCGCCATTTTATTTATGGTCGACCAATTGATTGAATTAGTAGCCCCTCAGGCGCTGGCCCGATACTGACTTGTTTCATACAAATGAGAATTTATTCCGCTAGCGCCGATCGTTCATCTCTTTGGCTTTTTATGGAGGCTTAAAAAGTTTCACGGTGTAGTAAAATGGTTGATCGGAGTCTATAAAGTTTAAGGACCAGAGAGGCCTTTGATTAATTTAGAGATTTCATTATATTCAAGGATGTTTCACTTTTAAGATGTTTTAGTTGTAAGTAAAAATAGTAGTATCTTTGTTAATTCATAAACTTAGGAAGCCGGTGAAAGATAATAACCAATCAATTGTACCAAGCGCTTTTTAAGGTAAACCGTATACAACACAGCGTGGGCAGGCCCCTCACTAGGTGGACTGATGACCTGGTGAAGGTTGCAGGAGTCCGCTGGATGCGGTAGGCGCAGGACCGGTCATTGTGGCAATCTTTGGGGGAAGCCTATGTTCACTTGCAGTGGACGTCTTTCAGCTGATATATAAATAAATAAGTACGTAAGTAAGTGATACAATATAACGTTATACGGTTATACGATTATACGGTTGTAGTACCATTGTTCAACACGTTTTTGCTGACAGCCACCAGTGACAGATACTTTATATGATCTAAGGACTAATATTCCGTTGAGCATACGGTTGTAATAAATTTAGTCGCAGAACTTTTGTCTATTAATACCTACTGGTCCATCCGACACTAAAATAGTTGCCATTCTTGTAATTTTATTTAAACAACTCCACTCGACTGATGTCAATTTGATATAGATCTCGGGTTGCAAAAGTTCCGACTACTGGCTGTCTAGGCACGCGTCCGTGATGTGTATCGTCGTTCGCTTCACCTGACACCACGGTCCGAGCACGATACGTGCGCTGCATTTAAGACCAAACAGACTAAATAAATCCCAGCTTTATAAAACGGGCATTAAAATTTGTACAACTGTTACCACTTTGATTCTTACTTTGGTTTAAATGAACTAATTAATAATATACCTTGTATAGGTACAATCGGGTATTTCTTATACGTATTTTGTGAGTTGTCCTACGTTACCTAGACTTAATTTTCTGTTTTTTTTTTGTACTTTTTTTTTAAGCTCGACTCAGGGGCTATTACAAATTAATATCAAAATGATAGACTTCCTGGAAACCCTTAACTTACAAACATGGTCGTGACACACCTGTCAAACTAAATAAGAAAAACCTTTCGAGTCTGTTCATAGTAGCGATTCATTTGGACGATTTCCATATAAAATTGCACGCGGCGAACTCGTGGCGACATCGCCGCGTGCAACTTTTGTATAGATTTTTTTTTTAAATAGCCCAACTGAATCGCTAGTGTGAACAGGCCCTTCGTAATTTATATCCAATGCTGCAATGATGACCAGCGTCAGGACTACGTTAGTCAACGCATTGATTCTACGATTCGCTGCAAAAGTGACAGTACATACGGTAGGCCACTTTCATATGTATAACAATAAAACTGATATTTATCAAAAAAAAATAGTCAGTAGGAACACTATAGGTATATTGATCAATAGGTGATTCCTAAATTTCTTCAACAATATATCTACTAACAAAATCTAACTAAAATGTCAAGTTAATGTCCAGCAACTCCGGAATAATCTGTGCCAATGAATACTTTAGTAGAATGGAGTTAATGAAGGAAACTTCCTTTGTCCGGACTGATAGGTTGATTACGAGCACCCGGGGGATATCGCTAGATTAGTTACGTGGGGTTGAATGAGGCAGATATGAACGATGAATTTCAGTTTTGACAGACGAAGGATTAAGGCTTAGGCGCAATTTGAAATCGTTTTTGACAGGCGACATGGACCGTTTTGTAACGTGACCGCGACACAACATTCGAAAGGGTTAAGCATTGCAAAACGTGATAAACGAGACGTCTAGAAATAATTTAAAAAATAAATGATAGCTAGTTAATAGATTACACAATGCGCAAAACGGGTTTCTTCTGAAGGATACAAACCAGCTACATACCTACTTTTTTATTTATTCAAATACACGAAAATCACAATAGGCTTTGACACTAAATCACTGTAAGTTCTGTGATTGAGCAACAACATAAAATAAAGAAAAACAAGCGTATTTTAAACATGACTATTAATTTCTTTAGCTATTTATTATGCGTGTAATCCGTGGCCCTGCTTTGAAAGCTCAACTTTTATTGATTTATGAGTAATACGCTTAAGAGGGTTCGTCGTGTGGGAAAGTAGTCACGCAACGCGCATATGAGACGTAGCCTATTGCACACCCAGTGCATTGTTAAATACATACAAATATAGATTTCAAAAAATCCGGCGAACTATAGTTACGCAGTACGATTATACTATACACAGTACGCCGATTATATTATTATTATTGTAAATAGTTTTTTTATGTAGGTACCTATTCTATGGGCCTAATATTCATGTTTTTTTGGACCCACGTATCAAAAGTTAGAAACTTAAAGGAAACAGATCTTTTGAGGCCCCTATTATTTTTAAAATACTTATATTACTTATGCGACGATACACCACAGTGTAGGATTTCAGTAAAAAAAAAATACTGCACGTGTAACCTAAAAATTTATTTGTTTAATTCTACCACTTGGTCGGCGTGATGTATACCTATAATGCTAATTTCTAGTAGAAATGGTCACAGAGCTATGCGGACATACGGACAGACGGACATCGCAAATCTATGAGAGTTCCCTTCCTTGTTTATTACGGAATCCTAAGAATTAATGACAAAATTATAAAGTTTTGTCATTATTTTTTTAATTTATAGGTAAAATTAATTTTGTGATATATTTATAAGATGACCAATTTCCTAAAATCATTATTAAATCACTTGTCTGATCATCAATCTGATGAATCAAAAATTGTGTCACTGACTTTCCAACCAAGAATTCCGCTGAACGTAAAAATAGAGCATTGTATGTCACACGTCTCCTTTGTGTCACGGCGCACCCCAGCCTCATCTAGCCTGTGTAAATATTTCAGTGCTTGTTAGGTAACTAGGCACGTGACTTGCATGTCTATACGCTGTCAATTGACACGTACCGTACACGTGGACGGAATTGTTCTACGATATTAATCTGGAGCTTGTGGTTGGGAGGTGGTTAAATGTGTGCGTGGGGTTTAGATGTTTACTGAACGGTTTTGGAATAAGTGATTAGTATGGAAATTCACTGTCTTGAGCTATATTCGATTGTATAGGTGTATCATTAAATAGGCCAGTTTGGCATTTGATCTGTGCATACTTGATTGATAAAAATCACTTATTTAATTAGGTTTCAAGCCTTGCCCACCTATGCGTACCTACCATAAATATGAATTTAATAAATACTGTAAATCTGTGTTTAGTTATAAGCAGTTTTTATTTGGCTCCTGATGGAAAGAAATTGATGTTTTTAGTAAATTATAGGTTTGAAGAAAATACGGAAGTAGGTATTATGACGTATCTGTAACGCAGGAAAAAAAGCACCGTATTTCGGTTAATCTACATAATGTTGTACGAAATGTTTAAATGCAACACGATACCGTAAAAATAGGTGGACGCGTACATGGCATTAACTACATGGTTCATGCCGCGTGTAAATTACAGTGTTAACAAAAACAATAATTAAGGCACCAGACAAGTTTTAATCCAAAGTCTGAAGTTGAGTGACACATTGATCGCTAAATTAAAGTAATTACGCTGTCGTCGGTCTACTTCGAACGCGAACCCGCGACGCCGAAGCTTTTTCGGGAAATCGTAGCTTAACAATCGCGGAAAAGCTCACGGGCAAGCTACGGAGTCGGCGCGAAATGACAACTAGAGTGGGGGGCAGTAACCTCCGGAGCGGCGTGCGGGGAGGATGTGTCGCTTCTCGGCTTAAACACATCGCGATCTCGCGAAACTACGAAATGATTTGCGACTTTTAAAAGAATTGGAGTCATCGCGAGAGTTTCAATAGTGAGAATGGACTGTACGGCTATAAATAACTATGTTTAAGTGTCAACTCGAAGTGCGAAGTGACGGTAATCAGTATGGTCGCGGGTGCAATTAAGGCAGATAAACGAACATGCAACCAGTTCAGGATCGTGGTTTTGCATCTTTTGCTCGTTTTCCCCTGTGTCATAAAAGGTAAGTTAAAAAATTTACTGCATTATAGCACCTTAAAATTAAAACTTTTAGGCTCAGATTGCTTAGTTTGGAGCTATTCAAATATATTTGAATACGGCTTAATGAATACACATTTCGATATTCTCTAGAGGTAATATGATCAAGATTTAGGTTTATTATTAATTGATTACTGCCCGCCAAACCAGTTTGTAAGGTTTACTCCACCGGTCATAATATTTTGCCTAATTAATGAGATGCTACTGTGTCGCGCATGTCTACCAAGTGAAATAGATAGGTATTTCGTTTTACGCCCTCGAGTACTACATAATTAGGTAGGTATCTAACCTACCTAATTATGTAGTAACGAGTCCGGTTGTTGTTTTTATTCAAAACTAATCGTATATACCTAATTAGGGTTTTTGATTAAGGGGGATTGTTTGGACTTTCTGGGAACTACTAGTATTAGATATTTACCTACTAAAATGCCTAAATACCTAAATTAAACTGCGGTATTTATTTATTATATTTATACCAATAAGATTAAATATTTACGTCAAAAATTGTTTGCTTTGGTTTCGTCTTAATTGGTTCTTGTTATTGTTAACGTCTCTGTTCTTACAGTGATAAAGTGCTTATTAAATATGGGTACCTACATTATTGTAGCATTTGTTTATCTTATTCAAACAAGTTAGTCATAATTATGAGAAAATATAACAAAATGGCCAAAAAAATCAATGCTTAGTGTCATGTATCCCACATTGGCCACATTGCATAATATATGTAACTCTGGCGTATTTCACCATAATTACAAGTGTGACAATTGTAAAATATCACTGTTATTGTAGGCTACGGTTACAGCTTACTATCGTCCATGTGCTTACTAATAACGTTATTATGTCGTTAATAAACTACTGTTTATTTTCCGAAACCCGTGACAATTGTCGCAAGGTTTAGTACAATTTTCATTAAATCTTGACATGAGATTCGCCTCATGTCGGAATTTCGCTACAATTGTAGTGTTTTTGTGACAATTGTAATTTTGCTTCGCTAAAACGTCATTATTTACTGCTGATTTATTAAAGTTCCTGCAATACATTTTATGTTGGTGGCAAATAAACGTACGGCCCTTCCGATGGTAAGCGGTAACTGTAGCCTATAGACGCATCCGATTGGAGAAATAGTAAATTTACAATTGTAGCACTTGTTAATGTGGTGAAATTGGCGCTATGCGAACAAAACGCCATTGCCTATGTGTCTTGTATGATAAATATCTACCTTGTTATATTAAATTACATTATTTACTAGACTTGTTCATAGCCTATATCGATTTTAGTAAGTATAGTATCTTATTTATAAATCTTAAAGATATTTTAAAAGTATTGTAGACTTCAAAAATTCGTAACCGTATGAACGTATGGATGGAATTTTGTAACCAACCGTATCCAATACCTTATTTATCATTATCAACAATAATAACTGATAAATAATCATACCTACTATATCTATATTGATTTACATTCAAATGACGTGACCACCGCAACACTTATCAAAACCATCGTAATTATTTCCAACTTAAAATCCTATTAACTAATTGCTCAAGGGACTAACCCTCGTTCCCCGCAGGCCAAAGTCGAGCCCCGCGGATCAAGGAGCACCCGGCGGACACGATCGTGGGCCGCAGTGAGCCGGCCACGCTGCGGTGTGTGGCCGAGGGCAAGCCTAAGCCGACCATCCAGTGGTACAAGGATGGGGTGCCGCTCGCGCCCACGGACCACCCTCATAGGGTGCTGCTTGAGGATGGACTACTGTTTCTTAGGTTGGATACTGTTATTACTAAGAATTACGTAGTTATATGAATAAAGCGAATTTGGTTTTCATGCTTATACTCGTATGTATGTATTTTTTTTCTGAGTTTCTATAATGTTATCTAATGGCAAGCCGTAGCCGACCATCCAATGGTACAAGAATCGGGTGCCTCAAGTCCCCACGGACCAGCTTGAGGATGAACTACCTACGGGCCTACTACCGCGAAAATCGAAATTCGTAAGTTTCGAGGATTTTTCTCTGTCACTCAAACGAAGGCGTCATTAGAGTGAGAGAGACAAATCCTCAAAATTTACAAATTTATTTTTTCGCGGCAGGGCCGCTGTTTTTTAGGTTGGAAGCTTCAATTTCCTAACGGCCTATCTTACAATCCTTGGATCAATATATCCGTCAGGAAAAAGTATCACTATCCTTTTCCTCCGGGCATGTAAAACAAAAGGACAAAACTAACATTTAGTAATTATTATATTTTATTTAGGGAAAGTGAAACAGGTTTCTTAGGGAGATTCCGTTATTTTTTTAAATTTCGAGTGGGTTTGTTATTATATTCAAATATTTGAAGTTAATTTCGTTATTTATTTATTTATCGTATGGCATAAGTGCATTGTTCTCTACAATTTTTTTAAATTACTTAATTTGAGATAAGCAACAGCATCCGTCGAAAGAGTTTTGAAGTCCGCCGTACTTCCGCTAAATTCGTTAAGATGTTCAGATATTTTTCGTGTACATCGAAGCGATTTTTATACATATTTTAATGAGCTTGTTTTTGTTTTCTAATTAATATAGAGTACCTACACATACCTAAGTAAATAAAAGTTAATAGCTGAATAACAATAGCCTTCTAAAAATAATACTGGATGCTTACGAATTCAATAAATAGAAAGTAAATCCTACTTCAGAAATAAGTCTCTTTTGAACCTGACATATGAGTTTGCGTTTCGTATTAGATATAATCCTTCATATTCGCTTTATTAACCACTCTAAACAAGTTTTAAGTCAGTAAATCAATACAAGCTAAGAACTAGTAAGTAATGAAACACCCCACAGTGACGTGTTTGTTTGCGTTTAGGGTTATGCGGGGCAAGAAGGAAAACGACGAGGGCGTGTACTGGTGTGTGGCGCGGAACTCTGCAGGGGAGGCGGTCAGCAAGAACGCGACACTTACTATAGCTGGTCAGTAGTTAAACAAACAAACAATTAATCAAACAACAATGTATTGTCTTGAATGCAGTCACAGGGATGTTACAGGGATGGTAATGGTGAGCCTACAAGTGGCCATGTAAAGTGTCACTGACCATTCTTTGATAGAAGATGGGTAGCAGCGTCATCATAGTGGAAACAATAATGCGATCCCCAATCCGCTTGCCCATCGTGGCGATTATGGGCAGTGGAATGAGATAGGCTGATGATGTGAAGTGTAACCATTATAAATTATATAATGAATTCACACGTAGGTAACACTCAAAATACGCAAGAAGTATCTTGGAAATAATAGCATTATGACTCTCCTCGCGAAAAGTAAATTAAAAAAAAGAAAAAGTAAATTAGGTTTCCAAAAGTTTTTGCAGATTAGAATAATTAAAGTTTGTTAAGTTTCCTCCCAGTGTTTTTATTCACAAGAAACTACATATATAATGACATTTACTTAGTGCAGAAGTTCCGAGAAAATCAAAGTCGCACTTGTAGAACTTATTACAACTTTTTAAAACAATTTACTCATAACTGAACTCATAACTTAACAAACTTTTTACTGAACGAGTTTTCACGGAAAAAGACTTTAAATTATTTCATAACCTACAGTCAAGCAATTTATTTATCCGAGAGTTTTATCTACGTATAAGGTAAGCAGAGGTATGTAAATAAGGTGAATAAATTATTTGACTGCTAATTTTGCTTCCTACAAGATTAGTCCATGTTCACGATGCGACTCATTATCCACGATTGATTAGTCAATCTTATTGCAGTCCTCCGCGATGACTTCAGAACTGAGCCTCGAGACGTGAAGGTGGCAGGAGGAGAACCAGCACTGCTGGAGTGCTTGCCGCCCAAGGGCGCGCCGGAGCCGTCCGTGCATTGGACCAAAGATGGCCATGTGGTCGATGTAGATGTTAATGGCAGGTATGGGTTAGAAATCGGCTTAGTATTTAGAACTCTCTGGGTATCTGGATGTGAATCCTGATAATAATCTAAAAGAGCTTATAAAATATTTAATGCTTAATGAATGTTTATACCTACTAACTTGTTGATTTACGATGTAACTGTTGTAGGTATTTAATTTTACAAATTTTATTCATTCACTCGTTACAGTAACCGACACATACATTATATTATGTAATTATTTAATTACTAGAATCCAAAAACAGAATACGTAATCTCCTATAATATTAACTACGGGATATATGTAAATCCTCTATTAAACTGATTATATTACATGCAAATAGAAAAGTTACATTACCGAAAATAAATCCCTCTTTGTTAAACCTCTTCAGTAATTGCATTAATCCATAAAAAGCGCTTGTAAACAAACGTTAATCACCTGTTTTATGCGACATCCATAAATCACGGATTTGCCTAGAATTGTTGCCATTCCGGAAATAACCTTTCAGGAACAAACAATTGGATATTTTGAGGAGCTATTTTTACTTTTTTGCATTGATAAAAATTACAAACACCAGTATCAAATTAATCGAAAAAAGCTGTTGATATTTAATATTGGACTTTACAAATTGTTACAGATACGGTTAGCATTCATCAATATTTTCTATATATTTTCTGTAGTGCGGTGGTCTTATTATCCAATAACAAACACTTTATTTGTTTCAGAATATCCTTGCTAGACGGAGGTAGTCTTAAAGTCCTGGAAAGTCTTCCATCAGACAGTGGCGTGTACCGATGTGTTGCATCTAACGTAGCGGGCGAGCGCCAGTCGCGCCCCGCTACATTACTCGTGTTACGCAGGCCGCATTTTCTAGTGAAACCCAATAACATAACGGCGCTGATAGGCCAGAACATTGAATTCCATTGTCAAGTAAGTCACATAGGTGTAATGCGTTGTCACTGTATTGAATCGTAATAGGCGAGTTCAGGTATCGCATCCTGCATTGTTTCTTTTATGAGACGATCGTGTTCTATCACTTAAATTGATAAGCTGTTATGAAATACAATGCATACGTCTATCAAGGAAGGTACCTACTTTAGAATTATTGATTGTGTTTTTTAGGCGTCCCCTGAATCTGACGTTTCGGTGACTTGGTCTCGGGACAGTGGGTCCTTATCTCCATATGCCATAGTGAGGAGAGGTTCACTGCGGATAGACAGGGTGGTCTCGTCGGACGGAGGCACCTATACGTGCCGTGCTGAGAGCCAGGCTGGATCCAGTAGCGCCAGTGCCATACTTACTGTACATTGTAAGGAATTCATTTACCTATAATATAGTATGTGATACATACTAAACCTCGTAGAGCAAAGAAAGAAACCCATTTATGTTTAGATCATACTAAACAACTTTTACTATGGGGCTAAACCCGAATTCACGAAAAAAATTTGACAGTTTTTTTTTTATACCACGTCGGTGGCAAACAAGCATACGGCCCGCCTGATGGAAAGCAGTCACCGTAGCCTATGGGCGCCTGCAACTCCAGGGGTATCACATGCGCGTTGCCGACCCAATAAGAACTTGTACACTCCTCTTTTGAAGAACCCCATACTGTAGTCCAACGGGAAAACCTCGGCAGGGAGCTCATTCCACAGACGGACCGTCCGCGGGTTTCATACATTTTGATTGCGTTATCATGAACATGTTGTATGGGAGAGTAATTTTTTTTTTCGCGAATTCGATTTTGGACTCATAGTGAAAGTTGTTTAGTATGATCTAAATATTAATGGGTTTCTTTCTTTGCTCTTCGAGATGATACATACTGTATTTTATGAACGCCGCTGTTTTCAATGTTGAAATCAGCAGTTACACTGATAATGCAAAAGATTACCTTACCCCTGGGTAATATTCTTGTCATTAAATTGATATAATTTTTAGCCCTACCTCATTTCACTCGAGTGCCTTCCGATCAGACTGCGTGGGAAGGAGAAGAGGTTTCTTTTTCATGTGAGGCTGAGGGTACTCCAAAACCCTTAATTTTTTGGACAATGGAAGGATCTCAGGTACATATTAGTTTAATTTTGACATTATGACCAATGTACTTGTACCTATACTGCACTTGAGTATATGTTAGATTTTCAAATTAATTTGTAAGTATAATTTCATTTACAGGAATTAGTGTTTCCGAAAGCTAGTCATGGTTCTGGTACGTTGTATTTGGATAAAGTGTTGATTCGACATGCCGGTAGACTAACCTGCGTGGCCGTGAGTGAGGCAGGGAGTTCTTTGCATACAGCTACTTTACAGGTTAGTGTTTATTCAAATACAAATTTAAAAATCTTTATTTATCAGAATAAAGTGCATCAAAGGTGTTAATTATTAATAAGATCTTTGTATTCAGCAAGCAAGCAAGCAAGCATATAAATATTTCAAAGCTATGGAATAACAATTCATAAATTAAACAGAATGTCGAGGTCTACTACTATTATACACAAAAAATACTATTATAAATTAAATTAATACAAAGTCATCGGTTCCTTAAAATTTAAATAATCCTAAACGCTGTAAAAACATTTATCCCGCAGCCATTTTGTTAAAAATCGTTTAAATAATTCCCCCGACAATGTCCGTTTATCTTGTTTTCTCTATGAGTAATATCCGTATTACTTAAACACATTATGAGCATATACGTTACATTTTGCTATTGTCATACCCTAAACGTAAACGTTATTTTTTCTAATGAATGGTAAATACGCAGGTATTAAGACGAGAAGCAAATTCATTCAATACAGAGCTGGATTCTTCGACTCCGCACTCTGAATTGAGTAAACCGCAAAACCACCCGCCAATGACACAGTACGAGTTAGTTCAAGCACGCCGGTATTTGCAACAAGATGTTCTAACTTTGAGAAGAGTTGAAGGGATTTCAGCCAATACGTTGAAAATAGTTTGGGAAGTAAGTTCTATATTTTACTTACAGAACGGAGTTTTGTGTCTCATAAAAAGTTTTTAGAGGCGTAATAATGACTTTGTTTTTAGGTTATGACTGATTACAACGAATATTTAGAAGGAGTCAAAATCTGGTTCAACGGGACATCACTAAACCAACAACATTTGATGGAATTGCACAATCCGACATCAAACACGTCTACAGATAATGTTATACAATCGAAATTTGGCAATTTTTCAATGACAACCGTTCATAACAGCGGGTCATCCAGCCACGTTTTAACTGGATTAATGCCTTATTCTCAATATGACGTCTTCATTATGCCGTTTTACAAGCTTTTGTTCGGCAAGCCGTCAAATCTGAAAAGTGGCTTCACCGACGAAGATGGTAAGACGGTTCATTCATAGTTCTTGTTTTCAAGTTGTGAATATAGTGGTCGTAATGTCATTAAGTTTTCTCCGCTAAGTGGTAAAGTTCCACGTGCTTCCAGTGCCGTCAGCGCCGCCACAGAGCGTTACTGCGGGGGTGATTAATGCTACGTCTGCTTGGATTCGCTGGGATCCACCTCCGGCACATACTTGGAATGGTGAATTGTCGGGATACCTCGTAAGTAGTTTCTGACGTTGGTCGTCTGCTTAAACCTTTTTTTGTACGGCTTTTTCAATTACAACCTAAAACGATTTTCTTTATTATCATAATATAATTATGTGACAAAATAATTGCTTTTGT
This sequence comes from Thaumatotibia leucotreta, assembly GCA_025490895.1. Lineage (NCBI taxonomy): Eukaryota > Metazoa > Arthropoda > Insecta > Lepidoptera > Tortricidae > Thaumatotibia > Thaumatotibia leucotreta. The sequence goes on along the minus strand of JALPQI010003767.1, from coordinate 27,918 downwards.
AGGGATATTGCAAAGTTAATAAAATAAAGCCTAATTTTCAATCGAACTTATAATTCGCGTTCATTTTGGTTTAGTCTTTAAAAGTCTACAATAGTTAGATCTTTAAATTAAAATTCGCCGTGTGGTGACGGCAGTAAGAATACATTTGTCTCCTCCCCAACTCCTCCTGCGGGTGTCGTAAGAGTTGACTAAGGGATTGAAGTGTCACTGACCATTATTTGATGAGCAATTCTTTTTATTTTTGCCACTAAAATGAAATATGAAATTTTAGTTAAATTTTATACTATTTCTACTCAGAATCACAAGCCGATTCCATTTCCGTCGAAAAAAAAAGTGTCCCATGATTTTTTTTCCTATTGTGTTACTATTTTCCATACACCTTCTATGGCGGTAACACAAGAGGATATTCGAAATATGTATGAAATTTTTGGGACAGTTTTTTTTTTCGCCGGAAATGGAATCAGCTCGTGATTCTGAGCAGAAATAGTATAAAATTTATCCAAATTTTCATATTTCATTTTAGTGGCAAAAATAAAAAGAATTGCTCTGATAGAAGATTCATGATGGGCAGCAGCGTCATCATAGTGGACACATTACTGCGATTGCCAATCCATTTGTCCAGCGTGGCGATTATGGGCATTTACCTCCTAATGCATATATACATGTCTATACGCATAGTTAATAGGAGAGGCTTACGTCCAGCAGTGGACTATCATAGGCTGATAATGATGAATGATGATGAAATTAAAATTTTAAGTGCCGTATTCTATTGCCCGCAGAACAAAAAATTGTTATAATCAACCTTCGTATGAAGAAATATTTGCAGTAGTAATGTTATTGGGCACAAAATTTGCGTAACTTGCGTATAAATATTTCATATGCGTAATTTATCCTAGATTGAGGTCCGCGTCGGAGGAAGCGCCGGAGGTCGCGTGGTGGGTCAGATGTCGCTAGGCGCGCGCACGCGCGCGGCTGCGGCCAGCTCGCTGCGCGCGGGCGGCCGATACAGCGCGCGCGCCGCGGCCGTCACCCGGCGCGGTCATGGGCCCTTCAGCGCTCCTGCGCATTTGCACATGCTGCCTACGCATACTCAAAGACAATACGTACAGTAAGTGGAATCTTTACTAGTGCTAATTCAATAGACACATAGGTATTTATTTCGCTATTCACATGCTATCATTCGCTAGGATTCAATCAATACTTCTGTAACTACTGAGTACTCGTGCACGCAAGGTTCGCCATAGATTTTAACCACGTATTATTAACAACAAACAGGTAAAAAGGATTCTGTCGTAATATAAGATACTCACCGTAGATTTTTCGGATTATGTTGTGTTTTTTGAATTCTTTAAACATTGCCAGTAATGATTTTATTTGTAAGCAAAAATCGAAATATGAGTAATGAAATTCACCAATTAAAACCTCTCCTCGTTAAATATTTAACTTCTTCTCTGTTAGATTGAGCTTGGTTTGACGCGATACTGCGGAAGCGTTTTACGCGTAAAATTAAAATTGCTGGCAACGTTACTGTGATATGTAATTTAACATGCCAAACACTATTTTTGATTGCTCGGTTACCTCATTATATGTCTATTGTTTCAGAACGGAACCAGCCAGAGACAAAGCAATATTGTCGATGTTCCAGGAAACTTGGCTACTGGCGCTCTGTTTAACTTTATTAGTGTTAGTCCTTGCTACCGCCGGGACTGTTGTTTATATTAGGCGTCGACATTCCAAGCAAAGGAAAAGTCAAAACTCTACTGGTGAGTAAACCATAATTACGAACTTTACTTTGTTATATGAAGGAATTTTATAATACTATGCCTTAAATTAAGCTCTTCTTCCAGGAACCGCCATAACTAATGCCCAACAATGCCTGTTAGGTAAAGAAGCTGTATGGCTCCGTGAAAGACCTCTATTTGAAGGCTCAAATGAACCAAGAATAGAAATTTTAAATTGTCATCAAAGCTTGCTACACGGTAAGAACCGCATTATTAATTTTTTTTAATGTTGTATATTGTAAGAATATCTCATCATTAAAAATTTTATATTTAGGTGGTCGATCAACGGGTACTATGACAATGGAAGCCGAATATACTCTTCCACAACAACCAAACAATATTAGTATGATGCCTCATGAGGAACAAAGAAGAGTCCCAGAGCCATATGCATCGAGTGCAATTTACACTGAACTCAACTACCCTGTAAGTACGCTTAAACTTATAATATGTTTTTAAATAATACATTAGAATTATGTTTCTTTTATGCAGTCAATAATTTATTTGGTATATAGGTTCACACCGACGCTGAAGATTCGTGTATGAAATGTGCAGTCAGCCCCGGATCATATGACAACAGTATGGTGAGGTCATTTGCAGAAAGTAATCAATACTCCAACGAAGAATGCTCCACATGTTGTCGAAGCAGTAGCTCGACTTTGACAAAAGACTACAGCGAGATGACCAAATGTGGAAATGAAGTGGATGAAATGCAAGATATGTCTATTGATGACTGTCCTTCGTGCAAGACGCATCATTCGAGATCCTCTAGCCATCACGATGAAAATAAAGAATGGGCTATCGCAGAAGTGGAATACGATTACCCTCAATGGCATTGGCTAGGTAAAGAAAATAGTTTTCGAAACAATGGCGAAGGACCGAGATACGCTACAGAAGCTAGAAGCGATCAAAATTGCAGGATGAATCTTTGTGACATTCTTCCTCCTCCGCCATATGAAAGGTATGTATGTAATTCATATTTTACTAGTCTAATTATGATTGTGACGTTTTGCTGGTGTAAGGTGTATTGACGTGTATTTAATTTTACCTTACTGCCGGTCACTTACGCTATTGTTAGTTGCGTTTCCATATCAATACGATGCGGTGCGAAATTTGCTCGTAATAAATACCGATGGTCTCCATGATGTAAAGTTCGAGAAATATAATTTGACCGACTGTTATCTTACTTATGACCTTTTAGTTTGCGTAAACACTAACTAGACAATCAGCAGTCGAGCATTTTTCTATTGTTAGTAACGCAAAACAAAAGGTCGTAAGTAAGATAACAATCGGTCAAATAATATTTCCCAAACTCTACCTACTTATTAGTAATACGAGTAGTATCACTAGCATCAAGTGAACGGCTATGCAATTAAACAATTTGAATATTGAACTCATAATCATTTATTTCTTTTCTATAAACACAGGAGAAAGAAATTATCATCTCAATGATTTTCATGTTCATTCACGTTCAACATTGGTGTCAAATAAAAATAATCTTGACTCTTGTCCACAGAGAGTCTCCCTATCGAGACATGCACGCGTTTACCAATCACTCAGGGGCATCAGGTTGTTCAGGACATACGTATCGAAGCTAATTTTGGTTAAGTATTTATTATACTGTTAACAAAATATCACTAGGAACGTAACTCAAGCAATACTAATTTATAGAGAAATGTAAATAGTAATGTGTATAATTTCTGCATATATTGAAATCTAGGAGTGTAATGTATTAATGGTTTGATTGACGAAGGCATGTATGTAGGTTACTGCATTGAATAATTGTAACAAGTTTGCGACGAATGTTATCCGAAGATATATTTAAAAATCCAGGAGCTAAGAATTGTATTACGAGTTTTTCACTTTTATGAATATATTTTAAGAATTTATAAAAACAACGACTTCGAAGTAAAATTTGAAGATGGTCAAAAAGTGATCGGATATATGGTTTTAAAAATAGTAAAAATTGTCGTCTCCTATTTTCTAAATACTACTTACACGTTTGGGATCTCAATGTACAGTGGCGTTCAGAATTGCATGGACAATTTATGAATGAATTCATTCATAAACTGTCCATGCAATTTTGAACGCCACTGTACAATTTAATTCCACACGAAGTAATTTGCCAATAATATTCGTATTTTTCTGGGTTTGTGAGTGTACCTAAAAATATCTCAAAAAATATGTTAAAGTTATTCCCACATAATTCCGATCACTGATCATTGGTCATCGCAGAATGTCGAACATCCCATTTTGTATGAATTATTAAATGACTTAAGTGGATTGTAGGTAATATTTGTGAACGTGTTTTCAGAATAGACTGCCAAGTTGACGTAACGACGTAGGTATAGATTTTCATCTCTCTCTAGTGACTGTGATATAGTATAATTTTGGACTTATTTTGTTTTGTACATACTTTAAAATGTTTGATATTCTTATACAATTTTAACATTGTCTTATTTATTGTGTGTAGTGAATTATTATTATTACCAATGCAAATTTAGAGGATCATTCATTTTAGACAACAATTTCAATAGAAAATGTAATAAATAAGCTATATCTTTGCAATTTTATATACATATTGATTTTGTAACCAATTACGCCGTTAACCAGCCATTATTATTATTAAAAGAATACAATATCAATACAGTATTTTATCTAATTTACAACTTCCTGATGACGTTATTCACTTAAATTTGTGTTAGACAAGGTATACGAACCTGCTCGTCGTTTAATAGTTGAATCAAAATTACCTTGGAAACCTCAAACAAGAAATAGTACCTAGAAAGTATGTAGTTCGATTTTCTTTACGAAAAATAGTTAGAACTTTATGTGATTATGGTATTTGTTTGACAGCAACATTAATCCGACTGTCTTTGGAGCTACGTTTGTAGTTCATCACAAAACCTCATAACAATTACACCCCTAATCAGCTTTTCTCGTAAATAACTAAACACATATTAATGCAGGCTACATTCGCAGGCTGCGTTCGAAGGGGTGTTACCATGGCTACGCGTTCAACCCCAAGTGCACCCTTGTTATTAATACCCGTAATAATTAAACTTGATTGCATTTCACACCAGGTGTTGGATTACGCCTCTTATCAGTAAGAATTGAGGCCGAGAGGTTAAGACGGATGGTTGTTAATAATTTAATCCGTATGTCGGTTTATTATCAATATGTTAATCATTACAATTTGAAAACGCTCCAGAGATGGGAATTCACAACGAATGTAATACATTATAAATATTAGATGTCATATACCAAAGAAAAACGACCAAGATCACCTATGTCCGAGGTGGGGATCGAACCCACGTACTCAGCTTTCGCGGCTGATGCCTGCCCTTAGAGAATGGTCAAAGGCGCCTAGCCTTGTAAGGGATTGCATATACCCGAGAAATTTGACCGGTGGTTGCTAAGACCGAGTGGCCGAGGGGTACAGGCATCAGCCGCGAAAGCTGAGTACGTGGGTTCGATCCCCACCTCGGACATAGGTGATCTTGGTCGTTTTTCTTTGGTATATGACATCTAATATTTATAATTTATATAGTATTAAGTAGTGTGACTACTGGAGAAAAATTAAAAGTACAAATCAAAATATTTAGTTAATAAATAATTTGATATGTGTTTTCACAATATGTTCGAATGTAATACATTTTAAGAGCTTTGTAAACATGTTAAGGTGTTGTTCAGTTTTACATCGACTTACTGTATTATTATTAATTATGTGCATAGCTAAATAAATGAATTATTATTCGAAATAATTTCAAACAGGAATGCGAATTACAACCTTATTTTATATAAGAAATATTCACCAACATAATAATAAACATACCTACAATTTTAACCAAAAATTTAAAATGCAAAATTCAGGCTACCTCGCTATTCAAGACACAGTGGATATAATAAAGTAAGTACAGTACCTACGTCCACCGTATTTGAATAAAATGACTGATCAAAAGGAAACGAATAATTTGACATCATATCAACACTAGAACATGCACTCAGAACGCCAACGACGCGGTTAATGCACGTTCCCTATCGCCGAAAATCAGAATTCATTTCGGAGCCCTACGTAGAACGTGACTCCTTTCAATCATACCGAGTTTTCAGAGTTTTTTTTATTTCCTTTATTAATCAACACTCCCCTAGGGCGGTTTTGAAAGAGCCCTCTGTCGGAGTCAAGTGGCGGAGACAGCGGAGAAAAATTGCGAGTGATGTAAGAAACGTCATTATTGCGAAAGTTCTTGTGTGGTGACAAGGAACAAATGAATGCTGCTATGTTTTTGTTTCTTGTGTAGGTATATTTTTGGTAAGTGTTAGTTCATTTTTGGAATCTACATTGTAGGATGACGTTGAATCTAAGGTGCTATTGGGGTACTACAACATGGCTAAACTGTACCTACTCTGTTTGGTTTGGTGTTTAAAAAAAGGTGAGCAATCTTGCAGTATCTTTTTATTGAAAACTACGAGTAGAAAATAAGTTTTAGCAAATATACATAATATAACTAAGAAATACAGTGATTTACATTGTTTTTGATTAATTAAGTACCTAGTTTGGATTTTTATATGCATTTTTCAATAAAAAGATACTGCAAGTTTGTTTATCTTTTTTTAAATACCATACCAAACAGAGTATAAAGAAGTAACATTCACCTTAATTGTACGTATTTCAATATGATATAATTGCAAACATAATAATGAAGCATCGATCTATTGTTGTTATTAATTTTCAAGCATGCTGCAGCCGTACTATGACTTTCCAAGTTTCGGTAACGTTAGGTTTTTCTCGATACGTAAATCAGGCCATCGCGCGCGCACCAATAATGTCAGTGCGAGTGCGAGCGCGATAGAACTCATTACATATCGAATAAAACCTTCCAATCCTTTTTCCAACTGATGGTACGGCTACTGAAAGTGAAATGGGTCTAAGTTTTAACTTCTCCCCATTACATCCAGTGAATTTTATTAACAGAAAATGTTACATATTAGGTTACGAAAAAATACAGATAATCATCATCGCGACTATGGTGCCCAACGTAATTATTTTCATAGCTTAATCTTGCTAGGAAATAGAGCTGAAAATATAACATATGGAATACGATACAATCCACTTCGCTTGACTTACTGAATTGATCACTTCGCTTAATGTAACACATTTAACAAAAAAAGATAAATTCATGGATTTATTTATAATTATTTTTCTAGTATAATATGTAATTTTAAAACGTGGGTCACAATGAATGCTTTTGCAAGCTTCGTGCGTGCGGCGACAAGAAACAAATGAACGTCGCATTGTTTTTGTTTTATTTGCCGCAGTCTCTGGGGGGTTGAAGTGAAAAATTAGGTAGGTAATCCATTTATTAGAATGGTGTTGCGGCGTGGTGTCTGCAAACTTAGTTGTTGCAGGTATAATTATATTACTGTAAACTTGGACGTGAAGTTTGGACTTTACGTGGTCTAAATATTAGTTAGACTATTAAAGCGAGATGCTGGCTGCACGTTGCGGCTTTAAAACGTAACGCTCGAAAGTTTAGTCTAGAAAAATAGGAGAGAATGGGTTTAAAATATTTGCTTACTTTTAAATCCTTATACATTGATGCGTACCTATACATCGTGTAGGCGGTAGAAACCAAAATGTATTTACTGGTTCATTGCTAATTAGTGAAAATATAAAATGAAAATTTAAGGATGTTGCTGTAATAGAATATTTTTATTGCATGTAGAGGGACGTAGTAGTATACATGCATTAAAATAGCTATTTATGCAACAAGTGCAGAAATCATCTTTTCGCCCATGTTTCAAACAATGTTTAAAATGAATTGTGCGAATAAATAAAATAATCATAATATTTTATGACAAACCCTTCATATGCATGTTTGTTCTTTTCTTTCGACGTTGGGGGTAGAAGGCTTATGTCAGGTTCTTGGGCTTCTTACTTCCATATTACTACTAATACTTCCATAGTTAGATTTTCGTCACTTGAATACGACATTTTTCAATTAATTAAATCACTGAACAAGGCTTGAGGCTGAAACAGCTAAATGACTACTTTTCAACTAGCGGGCTTTCTTTTTGCTACCTACATTGCACATGCTATCTACTACCGCGCATGTCTAAAAGCCGCCATGACACCACCATATTAACGCACACGTATTGTCAACATTCAGCCAAATATTATATTTAATAATTATTTAATTTGTATTGTTAGTATAGGAAGATCAGGAAAATATCTGGTTAAAAATAGCCATTAAAAAATTTCAGTAAACAAAAGTTGAAAAATATTTTAACGTAACCATTATTTTTATCCATAAACATTTTATAACTTTGGTTGAAATAATTACATACAAAAGAAATATACTTTAAAATTAGACGCGAGATTAGAGGGTGCATGAATTATCCATTATACCGTACGTACCTTCGCCCATAATTCCTGCTCCTTCGTTCCGGGCGCCGTGTATTTATAGCTCCAGATAAGGCCTACAGATGGCGGCTACGGAGTTTTCCTTCCCCTAATACTTGTTGAGTTACGGTTTCCAATTTCCAGTTCTGCACTTCAGGTGCGCTCCCCAAAGGATTGTTGGCGATCGACGGATTTCGAGTATTTTATAGTGTCTGGAAGATGTAACTTTTATGAAAAAGGTTCACGTATGTCGGTGAAATAGAAAAGTCAGAGAACCACAGATCGAAATCAGTAAATTCGGACTGAGTTTGGTAGTATCGCGAAAATGTAATTGAAATATGGACCAACTAATATAAATAAATACATTATCATTCTTGTCATTGAATGCCGTCTCATTATTCTGTCGTGATACGTGCCTGTACTAAAGAACAGTCATTGGGCAATTTCTACTGGGACTCACGAATCCTGAAATTTCGCATCGAAAAAGCCATTTGCGCTCAATTCAATATGGGTACGCCTTTCTGACCGCTGAGAAGCATTACATACATACTCCTCCCATTCATGAAGTGGTATACCGCAGGCAGCTGGCGCGTCCTTGTATAACGTAAGTGTTACACGCTCTACTTCTGGTTACCACTGTCTATCTGTTCTGTTTGTTTGAGAGCGGGTAGTAGAATACAGATTTTGGGTAATCTGCAATTACGTATTATTCTCGACTTTAAATTACAAACATAAAAATATATTTAATGTTAAAAAGGCAATCCAGTCAGTTACCAATAACTAGAATGTACCTCACGTCAAACTTACCTAATTCTCATCAAAGAGTGTCTCCATTTCTAAAACAACTGCCCAATATAAATAAATTGTACCTCATGAATGATGTATTCTAATGGATATTTATTTGCAATCTAGAAACAGTTCAAATAACATAATAGGACAGAGGTAGATAGGTACAATAGGTAGGTACATACAATACTTAGATACATTAATTATGTTATGTCGACGACGTATCGAACTTCTATTAAAATTGCACTAAAGTCGTTTCCAAAATGTATATAGTGAAAACAAAACAATAATTCAAAAGTGATTATTCTAAGTTTTATAAGCATTAGTCACGGGTGAACGGAATCGACACAGAATTATGACATCGGCGTTGGTAACGTGACGGCGCGGTCACGCGATAGACGCCTGTTTTTTGGTGATTTATAAGACCAAATAAACCATGACTAATACGACTATAATCACGTAACGACGATATTCCCTTGAACATTTTATTGTCTTGATATTATTACTAGAATAATTAAAGTAGGGCAGGTGTACTAACTAGCACAAGATTGCCACTCTCAAATATTTATAGGTTTCGAATAACGGTGCAGTAGCTTAATAATGAAGTGATAACACTATAAGCACAGTCATACTAAACCGTGACCAAGCCTTTTAGTTATTCAAAAATGTAATGTCCTTTTTACATTTATAAATAAGAGGGTGTGATTTAAATTTTATACAGCTGGTAAAATTACCTATTTTAGTACAGATATAGTGCAAAATTTTTCTCCTTCGTATTTCGACGGAAACGGCCGAATTTATCTTTATGCAATTTTACATTGTGACAGCAATTATGAATTCGGGCGTTTCCGTAAAAAACCGAAGGAAAATAATTTTGCACTAGATCTGTAATGATGAACGCCTCTAGTTCGTTAAAGTCATCTTCTCAAGGACTAAGAAAATACTAATAACACTTTTAGTACATTATATTATGCTTATTGACGTAACCCGAGCCGTGGTCTTCTTACTTCTGTATCTGTACAGAATAAGTACTGTTACCTGCAAAAGCAGGTAAATACCCTGGTAAATTATATAAATACATACGTAAATTGGGAATTGCAGCTTATGGATCCAAAAAATATATAAGAGTAAGTAATAAAACATGCGGATGGCCTGTACAGTAATAACACCTGGATGCGGGTGGCCCAGGACCGGTCATTGTGGCAATCTTTGGGGGAGGCCTATGTTCAGCAGTGGACGTCTTTCGGCTGATATGATGATGATGATGGTGATGATGAAGTAATAAAATAACAGGAAACGCCTTGTGTGTCATTCTTAGTGGCAAAAATCCATCATTTTATTTCGTGTCAAGTTGAATAATCAACATATATAGCCATAGAGAATGCCTTAAGGCATTAAGTCCACCATTTGAACTATTTAATTGTGCAATAAATATTAAATAAATAAAAAATACTGTACATACTGACAATTCAACAACGACATCGCTTCGACATCTATAATTATCATAGAGCGAGGTAGGTTCCTATAATTTGTTCAACCGCAGATTTTCCCTTCCATTACATCAATATTCATAGTAAATTTTACTACACTAGTTAAAGCAAATACACCTGCCAGCAGAACTCAATATTTATATAGCTTCGTGTCAGTTTTAGTAACAAGTGCGTTCAAAATTAATCCCTGTAGTAATATGGGTGAGACCCAAAAGTTTTGCTTATTTTGGAAACTCACTGGAGTTCGGAAAACCCGTTAACAGATCCCTTGGGCATTGATGAATGGAGCTTCTAGTTCTAATAGCTTCTTAATTCACGTTAATCTGGTAATTTCAAAGAACATTCAACACTGTACGATTTCGAAGCAATTATTGATGTAATATTGACTTATGTATTACTGATTGAGATTTATTTTCATTCATTTTCTTATTTTATCGCATTTAAGTGAATATGGGGTCTGTTTTACTTACTAATTAATGCAAAATATAATTAGGAATAACGATTTACTACTGACGTCATAGATTTATTCTGCCGCTTTAATATTCGAAGGTTAGTATAAAATCAAGAAAAATACCCTTTTATAATGAATATAACTTGTATTTATCATCTAAGACAAATTAATAATTTTACGTCAATTATTACGAAATAATTCATAAAATCATTACTTTTTCTACAATAACTATAACCGTACACTACAAATATATACTTTCAAACCGAGAAATTATAATATTATCCAGGAACACTTTTAAGACTGTTTTGCCATAAAGCATAATATTATAGTAGTTACCCTAGTAATACCAAAAGTCTTGTAATTGTAGAAGGGATAAGTTAAGAACGATGACAAATGACAACAATCCCCAATATGAGTTTAATATAGCTGAATTTATATTTCTTCAAAGCGAATGCTGAATATCGTATTTCCTAATTACTTATGAATTTCTAGGCATCCTACATAAATTGAAATGAAGTACCAATTTCGAGCGACCAATATGTATATCATCGCGACGCCTTCCTGAGAGATAAAACCCTAATGAATGGTGTTATGCAGCAAGGCGACTAATATTAATTCTTGCAACAAAGCGATTGAATACAGGTGGCTAGGGATAGGTAGATTTTGAATAATAATATTTATATTAACTGATTCTTTAAGTCCTATACATATTTATTTCATTAAATTGAACACACATATCTCTCTTGATAGTTCGCTTTTAAAAAGATTTAATTAAAAACTATGAAGCCCTAAAAACGTACTCACTGCTACAACTTAATAAAAGTCCGAAAAAATTCACTTAATGCAACAATATGATAATAAATACTTACTAGGTAGAGGGACGGACGTAAGTAGAACCTACGTCCGTTGATTTCTCTCTATTGATTGAGGTAATTATATAGAAGTTTACATTATAATAATATATAAAATATTCGCAGCCTTGGCTGTTTTTTAATTTAAAAAGTTTGACAGCCTCGGAGGTTTAAGATATGATACTTAACATAAATGCTTATCATTGCTAACGCCCCAACTACATAGCTCAAAGTTCTCAAACTGTACTTATATGGTGATTTTTTAGTAAATTACAAATAGGCCGGCGGCGCCGGTGCCATCCCTTGCCGTGCGTGTTATCGGCGAGGGGATCGCAAATCGCGAACGTACGTACTAGAAGCTCCTGCGCAATAAGTTTTACTTACACATGACAGAAACCATAGGCATATTTTTTGCCTTTTAAATCGTATGACATGGCTCTCGATAGTTAAATTTCATATATTTCACTCTTACGTTACCACACACCACTACCACACTACCACATTTCCCAAAATGTCCCAGGAAATTTTGTACGGAAGTTTCCTTTTTAGTTCACAGATTCGTATACATCTTCGGTAACTAAAATGTAAATTTTCGGTAAATATAAGTTTTTATGTAAATATTATGGTTGGCATAATTTTTAGTTCGCCTTTTAATCGAGTGACATGGCTCTCGATAGTTAAATTTCATATATTTCACTCTTACGTTACACACCAAATTTCCCAAAATGTCCCAGGAAGTTTGTATAGAAGTTTCCTTTTTTGTTACCAGATTCGTATACATTTTCGGTAACTAAAATATAAATTTTCGGTAAATATAAGTTTTTGTGTAAATTCTATGGTTGGCATAATTTTTAGTTTGCCTTTTGTGTGATATGGCTCTCTACAGTTAAATTTCATATATTTCACTCTTACGTTACAAAACTTACTCAAGTCACCTGTATTCTATAAACACTGACATGGTTTAATATTTGCAATACGCTATATTGAAGAGCAAAATAAGGGTGACAGTTCGTAGCAACTTAAAGCATGTGAGTGGATAATAATTCCTAGCAGAATATCACAACATGACTACCTACTTAATAGCATATCCTAACCCAAAATAACTCTAAGGCCAGCCATGCACCTGTAAGTTCTTACTAAAGTTAAAGGGATGGGGCTATACTAAGGAATAAGATAGTGATATTCACCTCTCATTCCTTAGTATAACTCCGTCCCTATGACTTACGTAAGAACTTACAGGTGTACGAGCGCTCTAACACCAGAAGTAATCAAAGCAGAATATAGACTTGCGGTGACATTACAATCACAGTTAACTTAGTCTAACACTGTTATACCGGAGAGCTGAAACGTTAAGTTTAACGGCATGTCGCGGCCGGTTGAATGGTTTGGTTAGCAACCTTGTTTCGTAGTGGACTTTACCAAATGGTAAAAAAAACGGTTAATTTTATGCAAAGGCTGGGTTAGCTTGCAGAGCTCAGCACTGTTGCGTTGGAACATATGATTTTTAACTTACCCATGTAAAAAATACGGCGTTAGTTATTGGGTATTATCTAATAGAACACTTGTTCCCTTTTTTATGTTGTACCTACAGATAATTATGCTAAAATATTTTAATATTGCTTTCCGCAAGAAAAAATTGAGTACCTACCTATGCAATTCTAAAAAAGTTTGTACATTTGGATCACATCTTCGATTTTGATAAAAATCGGTAGATTCAATGATGCTGAGCAAAATCCACCACATTTCCCAAAATGTCTCGGGAAGTTTGTATGGATGTTTCCTTTTTGTTACCAGATTCGTATACATGTTTGGTAACAAAAATAAATGTTTCATACAAACATTTTGGGACATTTTGGGAAATTTAGCATAATATCTGTAGTACAACATAAAAAAGGGAATAAATGCCAAATATATATTAATATTTCTACAACGTGCCTGTACAGTAGTAAGGTTTCTGTTATCTATGTCTTCACCAGCGAACATAGTATGTACAAGAAGCAGTCGGAAACGTTTTTTCGTCTAGTTCCCCCGTCGTTGGCGTCTGGCCCCTTCACAATGATAACGTCGTTACTGACGCTTTATGTGAATTCTGATGCGACAGTTAGATTTAAGTGTTATGTTTGTGCCACAATCCGATCAAAATACAAGTATGAAAAGTTTTATAAAAAATGAAAATTGTTTCATAAGTATTTACGTACAATCGTAGCCAGAGAGAGTTAAGAGTCACTATACATACTTGTCTGTACATAACATGCACAGTAACTCTAACCTCCAGTCTATTAGATAAATTAAAAATTGATTACTTATGAGTATGACAATAAAAACAGATATCTTTAATTGAAATTATACAATCGACAATAATTCATACAAAAAAGAAAATAGGTAGTAAGGTACCTAACAGAAAATCTAAAAGCTTTCTCTTTTTGTGTTAAATTGTTAACTACGTCCCGTGAGCAATGAAATAAAAATCAAATGAGACCGCTTTCGTCAATTGCGAGTCTGTTTGTTTTGTTATGTTTGTTTGAGGCAAACCAACTGTTAGCACAAAGATCTACCGAATGCGCTCTCAGCAGTGAACGGGTGGTCTCTGTCATATTTAAAGCAAACACTGGATAATATATTTTATTATATAGAAAATCAACATCAATTTTGATGAACGCTTCACGCAATTTACTTGACTTTGAATGGTTGTAATAAGATCCAGCTGGGAAAACTTCCAACAGTCAGATATGTGGGCAGTATTCTTAGCTGACTGGATCTCGGAAACTATTTTAATTGTACAGGTGGTATAATTGGGTGATATGGAATACAAGATACACAAGCTTTGTACAGGGTTTAACCCTTTATGGGCACTGGTCTTAAAACGACCACTCTATAGCACCATCCTTTTGTATTTTTTTCTTTGTACAGAAATTTTCATACTATATAATGGCGTTGAGGCTTGTATCCAGGATTTTTTGAGTCTTGCCTGTTAAAGGGTTAACAAAAATAGTGGTTATACACTTACATAAGTACGTATTTAGTATCGTATTCCGATTACGAGTAAATCGAGATTACGAGTAATTGTTCTGACTATTAGAGACTTCATCTCTAGTTAATGTACTATATCTGTATTTATATTAAATCAAATTTATGTTTCGTTTTTAATTAATGCATGTTAGCCGTAAGATGTTATAAAACTATTATTTGAAAAAAGTAAGTCCCGCTGAGTTTCTTGCCGGATTCTTCTCAGGCAGTGGTGTAGGGTTAGAACCGGAGGTAGTTTTTTTTCTCTCATTCGCTATTTAGTTTAACGATTCAAAAGCGCTCGTTGCTGGGCCTAATTGAATAAAGAATATTTTGACTTTGACTTTGACTTTGATCTGATTTTTCTGAATAAAAATTGATTGGCTTAATCAACCAGCTGCATTTTTTATTTCTCATATTTCTTCTTAGTCCAAATATCCTTAAACATCAACACTGATTTTAAATTATGTGTCAACAATGACTACGTAGAGTAGAATAATTTCTTTATGAGTATAAGTAATGTATTTTGTTCAGAATATAATATTGCACTTACCTAAATTCAACATCCTACATATAATCACAAAACTTTTAAAAAATCATGCACATGTCTGTTTTTTCGTGATGTTTTACAAGTAGGTACTAAGATTTCTATGGCCTGTGGCGACAAAAAAAACATCTGTTCAAATATTGGATAAGTTTGTATGTCTACTTTTTATCTCCTTGAAGTTAGAAGAGTTTAAACTTGGACATGTGGCGTAAAATGGAATCCCAACGAGTTTCGAATAAACATTTATATACTAGCGGCTATTTGATTATTTTACAAATACTTCATGTGTAATGGCGTGTGAAGAATGTTTGATTTTATATCATTTTATATTAGTGACAAAGTAAACCACACGTTACAGCGGTAATTAAAAACATGCCATAATGTTTATTTTTAATGAAAACGATTAGCTAAGTAGTTGCGTGAGTACATAATCCATTGGATAAGCACATAATCAAGTAGATATACAGAAGTAGTGCTAGTTCTAGGTTAATAGCTTAGCACGCTTGAAATAAAAAAAAAGAGATTTTGATAATTTTGAGTATGGTAGCGATTACTTGCAGGATCTCTGTTATTGGTCCTGTTTTGTGGTGTCTCCGTTGAAGGTAAACCTGTTTGAAGTGTTTGAGAATTGTCACTACTTTGAGAATCGCCAGTGTCTTGAGAATCTTCATCATCTTGGTATTGATGATTTATCCTTTTCTTTTAAAATTCTTTGTTTATTTGTATCATGGTATCTGGAAGGAGATCTAAAGACAAATGTTTCAGTATGAATATAGCTGTTAAGTGCATTGAGGTAATAGGAGGCGATACAAGTAGTGAGAACCGTGAATAGCATTACATAAAACATTTTTTTTAAAGTAATTCATTAGCAGTCGTGATTGGCGATTGGGATACGTAAATAAGATATATTAATGTAACAAATAAATTGTAACTACAATGAATTTTACAATATATTAAAACGGGGAGTTCTTTGTGGGAGGTCCATTTTTGCTACAAAGCGGAAAAATCACGGGATCGCCTACGAGCGTAGCGCGTAGCACTCGTCCGCAATGAAAGTGTTAACTTTCAAATACAGAAATTCAATTTCACTATACATTTTTATTTAAGAAGAGCCGTTAATAAAAATTGATTTATTGGACAAGTTTTTCATATTTACCCTTTTTATCTCCTTGAATGGACATGTGGCATAAAATTATATCCGATCGAGTTTCAAGTAGCTAAACATAATTATGTATACTAGCGGATATTTGTTTATTTTAATTTAGATTACTTCAGCCTAAAAGCCTGTTTCCTTGTGTTTGGTTTATTTTAGAAACAATAAACACGTTACAGCGGCGGTAAAAACATGTATTTCTTTTTTTGCATAAAAATTATAAACAATGAGACTTTTATCAAATCTAATTGGATTTAATAATTGTACAATTAAACGTCATATAAGTTATGAGCGTTCCAAACTGAAAAGCTTATAATATGTGAAGTTAAATGTTAAATGGACTTGATCCTTCTGATAGTCTATTGAGACTTGTCACTGCTTTGAGATTCGTCACTGTTTTGAGAATTGTTACCGCCTTAAGAATCGTCACTATTTTGATAATCGTCACTGCTTTTAGAATTGTCAGTATATTGAGAATCGTCACTGTCATCTTGATATGCATGTTTAGGTTTGTGATGTCGATGGTGATGGTAGTGATGGTGGTGGCCGTGGTGGCGGTAGTGGTGGTAGTGCTTTGCGGGATCTCTGTCGTTGATGCTATTTCCTGGTGTCTCCGTTGAAGGTGATAATATTGGTTTCGGTGGGATTATTGTTACTAAGCAATCTTTCAACGTACGTTGAAATAGCATTTCTATGGAAATATAATTCATTAACGATCTGATATCACTTTTCATTTTAAGTACAGCCTTATGCATGTAATTAACATTTTGTTGTATTTCTGAAAATTATAATACATTCTCTTCAAAGTTACGATTAAAATGTGTAATCTTAACAATAATTTGTATGTTTGATTATTGCTGCTAAGAACCTATTTCATCCAACCAACCAATCTACGAAATCTATGAAACTGCGATAAACATTTAAACTAAAGTGCAATACGCTGCTAGATATTCTCGTACTATAAGGACTAGAATATCGATGAGGTTTGAATTCAGGATTATTTAGAGTATTGTCCATTGTGGGGCTAATCGCAACAGGGGATAAATTATATTTATCTCTATACTCTCGTAGGTACCTATTCTTGCGCACCTAAAAATTTAGCATGTATTACAAGGAATAAAGTAGTATGTAACTGTAACTGTACACAAAAAACAATTACCATCAGTTTCACTAGTGCGGAGTATTGCTGGAATATTAACGTCATTCACAGGCCCATTAGTTTCGTCTCGAAGCCAAACATCTGTGAGTTAGCAAACATAAACCTTAGGTACTTTTAATGTGTAACGAGTGATCTAATTTCCCATTTATACAAGCTACTTATTAACGCAAATCGCTGCGTGGTCCACGACATACCTTCAAAATCTTCAAATGTAATTGGCGTTGGTAAAGAATTTACACGACTAGATTAACTATTGGTCGCTTATGGGCTTACTTCAACTATTTTATTGCCAAATAAGTAACATTTGATGCCATTGTGATTGTGTAATTTAGATTATTAAAAATAAAATAATTGTGTCTATTCTAAATTGGCCGCAGGGCATCTTGTGTCGGGCTGTTGGGCAGTAATGCCACCACGGATGCGAGCGCTCCCGAGAGTTGATACGGGTCCCCGCCTCCGGGCGGCGTCTTTGTCTGTCAGAGTGGAACCCCAAGGGAGCCTACTCACTCTCAGCTCTGGCTTGCCTTAATTGTCCGTCCAGAGAGGAGTCGTAAGAGCTATATGCTAAATATGCGTAAGTCGCGAGTTGGTGCAGTCATAAGCCACTGCACAGGAAGTGGTGTACATCTCTCTACACTCCTGAACTGCCGACACCGGTGTTACCCCTGGTTGTCTCTTCAATCTTGTAACGGCATGAAATTGTAAAATTACGATTTTTAAAAATAAATACCACATGTTTTCCCATTTTTAGATATCCTTTACTTTGAAAACAGTTAATAGAGATATAAAAATAGAAAAAAGGACGCCGTATACTTGTTCGATTATTTGGAAATAAAATTAAAAACAGTACATTACGGATAGGATTTTCTTAAGTCATAAGTAGCTTATATTAATAATATATCTTACCATTATTCCACCAGGCATTAACATTATTGTTTATTATTATAAATAATATAAAAAATAATGTAAGAGTTTTCATGATGGTTTTACTAAAGGTAATGCATTAAAAAAACGTCAACCAGGATATTGATTAAGTACCATATAATTGGTTAATTGATTTTAGGCAAGGCTATGGTTGATTTACCGAATACAACTTACGACTTATTTGCATTTAAGATGTAGAAATAACACTTAGAAAGCATATTGTGCATGAACTCGTACGTAAGACTGGCTGTTATTTTACCAATTGGTAAGACGGTAGCAGGATATAACTACACGTGCAAAAATTCACGAGAAACAAATTGCACAAATAAATCTAGTTCCTTAGTAATATACCTAATAGACAGATAAATAATACTTCACAAAAGCCCTTGCAAACCATTTTCCCATCAACTTGCCGGTTTTTAAAATAAAATTGTCCCAGAAAGTTTGTATGGAAGTTTCTTTGTTGGTTACCAGATTCCTATACATTTTGGTAACAAAAAATTTGATATGAAATGTGATGGATCTTGCTCAGCATCATTGACTCTACTAGCCTACCACCAATTTCCCGCTCTCTCACTTTTTCATGTTAGTGTGACAAAGACAGTCAGCTGCCTTGCGTTTATGATTGACGATTAAGCGTTAGCGATTGGCAACTTGACTAAGCACCCTGGTCAGTCTAGTAAAACTTGTTCAGTATAGCCTACTAAATCACCCCGTTCAAAGTTTTTAGTGGGTGGTGTAATGCTGTATATTTGTCAAAACTATATGTTTGTAATACCAATAGTTCATATTATCTTAACAATTATATTTTGTATACATTATTTCACTAACGATTTTCACCTTCACATTGTTTAGCGGAGCCTTAGGAGATTAGTAGACTTTATATAGAATGTGAGTCATTCTCATAGTTTGGACTTGGTGATTTTATCGTAAAACGTAATATTTATAATGTAATTATTTTGAATATTGCAGGCTTTTGATAATAAACATAATTAAAACACAAACTGAGATTATTGTATATTATTGATTATTGTTTATACATATATTCTTTTTTTTAGTTCATATAGACATTTAATTACATAAATGGGTCAAAATTATGTTTGTTGTTTTATTTTGTGTCCCTAAAAATCGTAACGCAGTGGTGATTTTTGTGTGAGATGATTTTTTGTTTTCAATTTCTGATGTATGGATTAAAATCTATCGTGAAAAAGAAATACAAGCGAACCGGATTTTCTTAATATACTGAATCGAAACAGCAACTAAAAGCGTGACAAAGTGGTATGAAACAAGACAACGAAAAGAATTTTGACCCAAATATCTGAGTAGCAACTTTGCGATGACTAGTTCAAGCTGAGGATATTCCATTTATGTAGTGTATGCAATAACAATGCAAATCATCTGGATAACTTCATGTCTTCAGCGTTATGCGTTGTTGCTCCTTTACTTGTAATGTTACCTACTGGTTGTGTTTGCTTTATTTCTGTTTGAGATTTTTCTGGAACTTCTAGCTTTCACGACGACATTATTAAACCCATCATTATATTATCATTATATGTTTCCAAATTATCTTTATATTCACTGTCACTTAATAATAATCTTCATATTTAGGATCACGCGTTGTTGTTTTTGTTCTACGAGTCTTTTTGGTGGTGAGAACCTTTTCCGTTGTAGTAGATACCATTCCGGGTGTTGTAGGTAGTGCTGTGGTACTAGTCATTGGAGGCGTCATAGTTGTTGTAGTCGTTGGTCGTGTTGTCGTAGTTGTAGGTCGTGTCGTCGTAGTTGTTGGTTGAGTTGTCGTGGTTTTCGGTCGTGTTGTCGTGGTTGTTGGTCGTGTTGTCGTAGTTGTTGGTGGTGTGGTTGTAGTTGTTGCTGGTGTTGTCGTTGTTGTTGGTGGTGTGGTCGTAGTTGTTGGTGGTGTTGTCGTGGTTGTTGGTCGTGTTGTCGTAGTTGTAGGTCGAGTTGTCGTAGTTGTAGTTGTTGTCGTAGTTGTTGATCGTGGTGTCGTAGTTGTTGGTCGTGTTGTCGTAGTTGTTGGACGTGTTGTCGTAGTTGTAGTTGTCGTTGTTGTCGTAGTTGTTGGACGTGTTGTCGTAGTTGTAGGTCGTGTTGTCGTTGTTGTCGTAGTTGTTGGTCGTGGTGTCGTAGTAGTTGTTGTTGTAGTCGTTGGGCGTGTAGTAGTAGTCGTAGTAGTAGTAGTAGTTGTTGTTGTTGTTATACGTTTTCTAGTAATACACCTATTAATCATTTTTCTGAATTTACGTATCTCGGGTATGTAACGCTTCAATGCTTTTAAATTATTGCCGACAACTTTGAGTTTGACACGCGCCAACATGAGATCTCGTTTCATTTCTGCAAAAAATAATGGACTTATTACTGTGTCAGCCTCTGTAGCTTAGTTGGCAGGGTCACCGACTGTACTGTTCATTGTATTGTATGTCATTGCACGAAATCAATTTTAATTTAGTTTTATATTTGGCTTTATATTTTAAAATATTTGCATGAATTGCGATGTATTTTGTGATACTTACGCACCATCTTTGACACTTAGCTTTAATATTCGGTGTTTTGTGAAAACAGCACCAATTCGCGTGTGTCTTTTGATTCTAGGAATCCATGGATCTGTTGAATTAACATTTGATTAAAATTCGTATGATTAATAATAATATGTTACTTAACTAACAGAAATAACACTGTACAATGTACACTCAACCAAGCACTCTAGCCAGCATGTCCTTGCTGAATGCGTCACGTACGCGGCAGCGAGATATGACGTGTTTGGCAGGGATAGGCTGGAGGAGAAGGAACTCGGGGAGGTTGACTTTAGAGACGTCCTGCGGTTCTGCAAGAAAATTGGAAGGCCAGAGGGAAGTATTGGGGGAACGCTACCGGAACATTAACTTGTACCTCTAGCTAAGGAAAATGGGGTGAATGAGCACATTGGATGCTCGACAGCCCGCTCGAGTCCGGGCGAGCGTCCGTCCGTAACATAACATAACACTCAACCAATTGGAATCCTAGGTCGCTCAGGAAATATTATGTCAAAGTGACTCTGTAAATCAAATGGCAAAAAATCTCTTACTTACTTGTCGTTTTGACAAGATTCTAGATTGGTCTAGGGTTTGAATTGGTTGACTGTACATTCTTCGATTATTACTTGAACTACCACGACAAGTTCTTGTAAATCTTGTTCTTTTCCTGTCTATATCGTCTATTTCGACTTTCCTGTCAATAGCCACCTTATGCTAAAAGTGTTTTTCAAGAAAAAGCGTTTTTGGGATTTAAGGGTTTACCGAAGTATATACTCAGTGTTACATTGTACCTAAGTTAAAATAAGTGAGCAATTGTAATGGGTTAGTAAAATGTAAATAGGCTGAAATAATGAATACTGTAATATATCGAGTGCACTTGCTGGTTTAAGTATCTGTTCGATAAGAAACGAATTCTTGTAAACAAGGTTGTTGTCTTTTAGGCACTAAAACATGTATTTCTTTTATCAGAATTTCATCTTGCTTCAGATTCTCGCTCGCTAACCTATCACGATTGCTCCCTTATGAAATTTAAGGCGTTTTGAATGAACTTTTTACCGTAGTGCCACCAAGCATCAACACAATTGTTGATAGTAATAATTGACAAAACAGCTAATATACATAACTTCATGACCACTTTGTGTTTAAGTGTACAAAAATGTTGAGCAAACTCGCCGATTAAGCATTACATAATTGATATTTTGATATGGCTACGGCTTATTTCCTAGACGTTGTTAGAAAACAGCCTAAAAGGAATAAGCACTACAGTTTTCCTACAATCGTTGAAATATTTATCTGAGATTAAAATACTCAATTAAAATACTTATGTAGCGATTAATAAAATGAAAATTTGGCATGTAATTTTAAATGAGCTTACTGCGTCAATAATTAATATTTGATTCACTAAACTGACTTTCCCATTTTAGTTATTAAGTGAACTATGAGGGTATATACACTGGCAATTTTGTTAGCTCTTCTAACTGCCAATTGCGCCTATTCCTTGTGGGATATCGGTAGGTAATCAAGTAAATGTCCATAATTTAATTAAATGTAATAAAAATATCGTACGAAAAGTAAACATTTTTTTTTTGAGTCATTTTTAAAACTGTTGTAGTAGCGACTGTGTAAAGTCACTGGTCAAAATTTACTTCATCATGTTACAGAATTTATCGCTATTTATCCTACATCGATAAGGATAGATGATGACACAGATATTATTTTTAAAACACGGCAAAAACTTGGAAGTCAATATGGTGAGTAAAGATAAATGATTATTGATTAACTAACAAAAACAAATGATAGTAATATCTTCGTATGACGATGAACGCTCTTCCCTATACCTATAGTTTCATAGGTTACACGGCTATACATGTAATGATCCTCTAGTTTCAGGTTTCAAAAAATCTGTAATAGCCTAGTATTTAGTGGGCTATACGCGTTTTAAATAAAAACCTGAGTGTCCAATGCCCTACCCCACACCGAAAGTGCGTCTCCCGCTCCAGTGACCGCTTAGTTACCCTGAGATATTCTATTTCCCTCACACAAGCTTAGACTGTGCGAATACCAACGCGTTTATTTCATACATTTTATTGCCCCTGTTCGAGGCACTGAAACAGGTTTAATATGTAATCTTTGATTTTTACTGATTTTACAGCCTTAGGAAGTTTATTTCCTGGAACGGCATTACGCTGGCGAGAAAAGAAAAAGTTTTCGAAACGTGGTAAGTAATTAATAATGAACCACTAACACACACAACAGAGAGCTAGCTATTTATAATACGTTTTGTGTTAATTTTACAAAAATAAATTCGACCCTTTAAAAACTTCCAAGAACCTCCTAGAAGATCTATAGGTATTATCTTTCTAAATCTCACTGGCTGCAAAAATGCACATATATTTTTTGGGCACCCTGTATGCATAAATAAGTAGTTAATGCAATTTCATAATAAATTAGGCTCAAATAATATATAATATCGTTTTCGTGTACTCGTAATTTATTAAAAGAACTATACATAAACAGTGTAATATTTTTGTATACCTATATTTAGTATCATAATTTTGCAATGGTTCATACAAAACTTATCCTTTAATTATAGTATAAGTACTTATACGTTTCCGAGTAAGTCAGCTGTAACAGACGGACACGATAAAGGTTCCGTTTTTGCCATTTTGGCATGGCATTTCGGAATCCTATATTTCATCATCATCATCATCATCATCACATCAGCCGAAAGACGTCCACTGCTGAACATAGGCCTCCCCCAAAGATTGCCACAATGACCGGTCCTGCGCCACCCGCATCCAGCGGACTCCCGCGACCTTCACCAGGTCATCGGTCCACCTTGTGGGGGGCCTACCCACGCTACGTCTTCCGGTACGTGGCCGCCACTCAAGAACCTTCTCGCCCCAACGGCCATCGGTTCTACGCGCAATGTGCCCCGCCCACTGCCACTTCAGTTTAGCGATTCGGAGAGCTATTTCGGTTACTTTGGTTCTGCTGCGGATGGTCTCATTTTTAATCCGATCACGCAGAGAGACTCCTAGCATAGCCCTCTCCATTGCCCTTTGGGTGACTTTGAGCCTTCTTATGAGGCCCATTGTAAGCGGCCACGTTTCAGTACCGTATGTCATCACTGGCAACACACACTGATTAAAGACTTTCGTCTTCAAACACTGCGGAATATTGGACGAAAATATGTGTCGTAGCTTCCCGAACGCTGCCCAACCGAGTCGGATTCGACGATTGACCTCTTTCTCGAAGTTGGACCTACCTAACTGGATAGTTTGTCCTAGGTATATATATTCGTCTACAACTTCGAGTGTAAAGTCTCCGATTATTACGGGAGTTGGTGCTACATGGGAATTTGACATGATTTTCGTCTTATCCATGTTCATCCTAAGACCAACTCGCTCGGAGGCTTTACTGAGGTCAACGAGCATAGTACCCAAGTCCTCCAAGGTCTCAGCCAAGACTACAAAAGTCCTATATTTAGTATCATAATTTTGCAATGGTTCATACAAAACTTATCCTTTAATTATAGTATAAGTACTTATACGTTTCCGAGTAAGTCAGCTGTAACAGACGGACACGATAAGGGTTCCGTTTTTGCCATTTTGGCATGGCATTTCGGAATCCTATCATTCAGCACTGCGCATTTAGCACAACTGTAACACGACATCAAGTGAAGGTGACATTGACTTAGCACTCACAGGAATTATAATGACCATATGAGTTGCAACCCCGTGATTGTTTTCAGAAATGAGAGAAGATCTAA
Organism: Thaumatotibia leucotreta; assembly: GCA_025490895.1. Lineage (NCBI taxonomy): Eukaryota > Metazoa > Arthropoda > Insecta > Lepidoptera > Tortricidae > Thaumatotibia > Thaumatotibia leucotreta. Next base: position 3,067 of record JALPQI010003767.1, on the reverse strand, counting down.
GAAATGCCAAGTACAAAATGGGTAGAATTAAACAAGAACTACGTTCGCTACGGTCAAGATATACGCCGGAATTACAAAAACTTGAAAGCCTCTTGAGTGACTGCGCCAAAATTAAAGCAAAGGTTCCAGACAACAAGAATCCTGGTTTTGATTATCAAGATGTTCCTGAATATGATTACGATTATTAGTAAATAAAACCGATTTTTCAATGAACCTAACTTTAAGTACTTAACAATCCGCTTCAAAATATTTAGCCTAGCATGTATCTTCCAGAATAGGTGTGGAACAAGAAACGAAACTACAAAGACAAGACTATAAGAAATACTATTATAAGTAATATTGAAATTAAACAAAACAAATAGTGACTTTGAAAGGACGTGTCCAAATAAATAATTGAGCTAAGACTCAAAAAAAATAAAAAATATATTTGAGTCCTATTTCAGGTGCACTTCCCTAATTACTTTAGAATTATGAATTAATTAAACGAAATGGGTGCTACGTATGCGTATAAATATGTATATTTTCATATTTGTAACAAATATCTAGATATTTGTTACAAATATGTAACTTTTAAAAGACAGTCTAGTACTTTCAGCTTTATTTACTTTTTTGCATGCACCTCTTATGTAGTGTATTTCTTTTAACTATACACCAAAATAAATTTACGTTTAAGTGCATTCATAATTTAGTAGTATTTTTTAACTATTCTATAAATAAACAATGCTGATTCGATACCTGCGCTATTTTATCCTGTCGGTACTTTAAACCCATCGGCATCCCGCTGAGACTTTAAGCGAAAAACCTGCAAGTTACTATTAAAGCACTCGCTATTAGTCGGTGATGCATCGGCATATTAACTTATTAAAATTCAAACCAGTTTAAACGGTTAAAGGCTTCATAATAACACTTTCGTTGCCCGCTGAGATGTCGAGATGAAGGGATAAATGACGCATGCGCATGAACACAAGGGAATTATGCTAATAGGAACCACTAAAGCTTAAAATAGTGTTTATAAATATGAATGAGGTAAGTAATTGCTGTTTGAGGTGACCTCGCCGTGCCACTCTTGACGAGTAAAATGAGGTTTTTGGAACTTATGCACATATTTTGTCGCAACTTAGACACACACAAATAAGTCTTATTTGGAGACAATGACCCTTTGTTTTATGTTATGGCAAAAAATATTCCGTTTCTAAGATCAACCTTGATGACTGATAGATTTATCTTAGAAACGGAATATTAAAGTATTAGAGCCGATGATTTTGAATAAATGTTGAAATATAGCTTAGAAGGAACTACTTCTCTTCTGTGCCTGCTGTTATCAATTGAGAACCTTTTATTTGTCTATTAAAAATCGAAAAAAATACATTAATTACCTTATAACTGAAATTTTAAGTCAAACGTATAGACTGATAATATTTTTAAAGGTTCTATTTGTCTTTAAAACATCGCGTGAGAAATGTTATTTCAAGGTTCATCGGCGTAGAATGTTACGCGTCAACGATGTCGCCGGCGGCGGTAGAAGCAGACTCAGCGATAAACAACGGTAACACAGGGAATAAACATCACCGAAAGCAAATAATGAATTATTTTATACCTGCACAGTTTATATAGGCTACCAAATTTCAGACTTATTAGGGGCACGTGAGTAAAGAGGACTATTATAATATGTAGGCGGTTGACAAGCAATACTCACTAAGTAACAAATACCTACTTGAAATAAACTTCTGATTAAATACTGACATACGAGGTTGCTAAGAATTGACAGTTTTTATAGTGACTTCTGGTTGTCAGCAGTCTCATTCGTTATACAGTTATAAACATATAGGACATAGGTATGTTATTGTTTCATCATCATCATCATCATCAGCCTATGATAGTCCACTGCTGGACGTAGGCCTCTCCTATTAACTATGCGTATAGACGCATTAGGAGGTTAATGCCCATAATCGCCACGCTGGGTAAGCGGATTGGCGATCGCAGTAATGTGTCCACTATGATGACGCTGCTGCCCATCATCAATCTTTAATCAAGGTCAGTGACACTTCAATCCCTTAGTCGACTCTTACGACACCCGCAGGAGGAGTTGGGGTGATGACAAATGTATTCTTTATTGTTATTGTTTACTTAGCAATAATAGTACATTACTGCAGACGCGGGAAACGATGACGCCGGTAAGCCCATTTCACGGCGAGGCATGTATAGTGCTTTTCTCAAACATAATTATGCAATGAAATAAAAAATACGACAATCAAAAAAACAGAATATAGCTGTTTAGCCTGTTCAATAAAACCGACGCCATGTTTTAAAAAATATTACTTACTAGCCTAGGCCGTTAAATTCGTATGAAACTCCTTTACTTTAATTATCTCGAGGTCATCCGCCTGCAGCGTCATACTTTAAAGCCTATTATGACGAACATAATGACAACATTTCATTGCATGTTTGAGAAAAGAATATAAAACTTCGATATTAAATATATAAATGTTGTACGCCTACATTGAGTTTTAGCAATAATTCAAGCCGAAACTAAAAAAGCACTCGAGTCGGAGTTAATTAAAACGTCCCGGAAAGGACGGCCATTACCGGGGATGAAAAAGCGATTTCCCCAAGACTGAGTTTTAAAGGAATCGACGAGGTCTCAAGTCCATTTTAGTGAATAGAAGGGGCCCTCATCGTCTGTGGCTTATAGACTTTGAGCGGTTTGCTTTTATGGATTGCTACAAAGATTTTATTGACGTATCTCATCAAATAGCAGTCTGAGGCAGTTCAAACTGTTGGATATCCGTTTTTGTGGAAGACATTGTCAGTTTCACGACAGAGCTGCTTTTCCGAAAATCGTTTCAATAGATTACAGTGGAAATGCTGTTGTTACTTATCTTTTCGTTCACGGAAAAGATTGAAAAAAAAGTACGAGTACAAAAGTAAACCTAATAAGCATGTTTAAATTGAAAGCTAATACCAAACTGTTTTAAAACTAGGTGCATGTGATACTGGAAAATAAATATTGATTGATTGACACAATCAAATTCTAAGCTATGTAATTCTTAGTAAAATGTGTTCGATT
>JALPQI010003766.1:0-89079 GCA_025490895.1 Thaumatotibia leucotreta | reverse complement strand
TTGAATACTTTTAACATTTCCAGTATTTTCATTATAACAATTTGTTAAAATTATTTTTTTAAGGACTGATTATTTCGTCAATTCTATTCTTATTTTTTGATTGGGTCAGGCAAAAGGCGTGGTAATGTTAAAACACATTGTGGTAGCATTGTAATCAAAAATAAGTTTTATGACGAGTTACGTCGAAAAACTTATTTCGAAATAAGGTTGATTATCTCTGAAACCAATCCGAATCCAGGAAATTTTGTTTTACATTAAAGAATCTAAATATGGTCTGAAATTCAACATTAAAATATTTTGGAATGCTCGCGAGCACCATGTAATATAAAAATATAAATTATGTTCGTGCAGTAATTCATTAGAGTGTTGTATTGTAAGTACGAGTAGGTGATCCTTGGCAACAAAATTCCAGAACTGATTTTTAAAGGCATTTTTATACGCGTGCGAGTGTCATGTTTTATTAGTTTCTAGATCGCAACGCAATATGCTCTACAAACGTTTTCGAGCTTCCGAATGATGCCAAAGTCTATAAGTAGTTATACGGGTGCCCGCGAAAAAAGGGAAAAAATTCAACAGCAGATTTCTGAGCAAATTTGAAGTAAAAAATGTCATACGAAGTTTTCTGGATTCAGTCTATTTTAAGAGAAAATTAAATTTTTTTCTTTTAACCGTTTTAGACCGTTACGCTGTGATAAACGCATTTTAGGAAACGATTTTGTCACCATGTTGTCTTAGTCTTGTCACACTTAATTGACAGAAATCAAATGAACAAAAATAATTTTAATTAGGTACCTAGCAAATGTAAAAAAAAAACTTTAAAGTGCATTTATTGCGATAGTTTGGCTAAGGAAATCCTTTTTTTGTGTATGAAGGCATTCAAAACATCAAAGAAAACAAAAAAAATATTTCTTTTTTTTTGCAGATTTGACTAAAATTCATTTAACATTTTTTCTTCTTTTAGTCTCAGGAATATACGAGTACTATTAGAATTTTTCCCTTTCCTTGTGGGCAACTTGTATATTAGTCACCATACTCACCTCTACAATTTTGTCAGGATCGGGAAGCAAGTTCCCGGTGTAGAACTGCAGGCCAGGTTTGTTACTGTACACCTCCAGCACTCTGCCCGTCATTGGATGGAGAGCTCTGAAATAATATTAAACAAAATTACTAATATTGTACCGTGTGGTGACGGCAGTAAGAATACATTTTCACCATCCCAACTCCTCCAGCGGGTGTCGTAAGAGTCGACTAAGGGATTGAATTGTCACTGACCATTATTTGATAAAAGATTGATAATGGGCATTAGCGTCATCATAGTGGACACATTACTGCGATCGCCAATCCGCTTGCCCAGCGTGGCGATTATGGGCATTTACCTCTTAATGCGTCTATACGCATAGTTAATAGGAGAGGCCTACGTCCAGCAGTGGACTATCACAGGCTATATATTTAAGTAATTATAATTACTTTTGTCAGCTTTCGTAGTTAGTAGTGACTCTACCTACGAAGCTGTAGGTTCCGGGTTCAAATCTCGGCGAGGGTGTTACTTGTGTATTTATTTATCACAAACATTTTGTTCATTGGTTGTGGCTGTGTATGTATTTAAAGTATCTATCTATTATACACGGTATTTTTATTGATTTCCGTTAAATGAAGGGGAAGCTTATTTAGGTCAAAAATAATCAATTTCTCTAAAAAACTAGCGTCTTAACTCTTACTATTATTGAGTTATTAAAAAAACAAGTTTAATAACTGAAGAAGTGTATTGTTACTTATTTTGTCAGCATGTGCCGTCAATCACTAAAGATCTTATTCTTAAGGTTCTGTCACACTTGTCATTACGATTATTATGTATGAAAACGATATTTTTCCACGAAATTAACTAAAGCCGAGATACCAGGCAACTTCTATTGATGCCCAATTTAACGGAAGTAACCTGTCCAATTTAACGAAAATTGTACAGATAAGTATACTTACAGTATAATTATAAGGGTATTATAAGGGTGTTATACGACCCTCTGACATCCTTGAACGACGTGATTTAGTAGGCTATACTGAACAACTTTTACTATGAGGCCAATCACGAAATTAAAAAAAAAATGTCTTTTTCATACATTTTGACCGATCACGACATTTTGTATGAAAGAGCCAAATTTTTTTTTTGAGATTTTTGGGTTAGCTCCATAGTCAAAGTTTTTCAGTATAGCCTACCAAATCATCTCGTTCAAGGTTTTCAGAGGCTTGTGTAACACGTTGTATATCGTCACTTGGCACCCTACATCACAAGCCTTCATTGAGCTTAGCGTGGTCGATTTGTGTAAGATGGACCAAGATATATTATACTACTTATTAATTATTATTATCTCTATCAGGATGCATTAACACATCCCTTGCCAGCTCTGGGGCCGAAGTAACATAATAACGTACGACCAATGCCTTCATTTACATTGGTAAACCTTCGGATAGTGCGTAAAAAAAGGGTCAAATTTAACTGCGTTTATATTACGCGTACTCATAATACTACGCGAGTAGTGTTGCAGCAATATCTAACGCGCCGACAGACTATTTAAACACCGCATCAAGCGTTTCTTAGTAAATAATCCATTTCCACGTTACTAACAGATTCAATTTAAACTAGTACGGAGGGCAATCACAATGTGTGGCGACCCCTTCTAGGTGTTTGATATTACCTAGCATGGAACGTCAAGCTCTGCTCCGTGCCTTGAGTGATGCAGAAGTTCATGTCGTAACCACCGTTAGGTATTTTCGGCAACTGTACGCGCAGTATCCGAGGTACCCTGAAGTCATAGACCGTCCCACCAACTACTTTCTTCTCTCCTGAAAGTTTACCGAATAAGATTACAGCATGCGGGAATTTGTTTTTCATTATTTAATTAACCTATCCAAATGAAATATAAAATAGAAGAATGTTTATAGAAATATGTGTCTTTAGTAAAAGGACCCACTTTTTCGACAAGTATAATGAATGTTTAAGACAAATAATATGTATAAAGGCACTAATTAATTTCATAATTGTGTTACGCCATAACGACCAAATTTCTCATTACGCTGCAATCACATGTTGCTACGTCCAATACAAAAATATAAGTTCTTGTATAGCCTTACCTGTGACTAAGCCCTCCTCGTCTGCAGCAGTATACTTGTCAGCGTTGATGGTGAAGATGTGATCGTACATGGTTTCACACCCGGCATGCTGGAATCACATTACATAGGTATAATTTATCGCATAAAGTATAATCACTATCGGTAACTACTGGACATTGTACAAATGGTTCTCTACGTAACCTATACGTTAAGGACTCATTAAGGTTTTCAACCTTCCATTATGATAATTTGAAGCTCAAGCGAGGTATTGAATGCGATCAGTAAAAAGGTTAAATCCAAAATATGTGATTCGGATCATGAAATACCTATATAATTATAAATCAAGGCTGAAAATAGGAATGGTGAATTCGCAATAAGTTATGAACAATCATAACAAGGCGAAAGCAGAATACCAATCCAACACTACAACATTCTATGAATGTTTCTATAAATTAATCAGAATGTTTATTGTGCGTAAAATAATAAAACGCAGTTTCACTCATGTTTTTAAGCACCAATAAAAAGCTACTTGCTAGTAATAATGGCAAAACAAATAATTTATATATACGTACATGTCCCGCTAAATTAAAATAAGGTGAATGGCTGAGGTTGATGATGGTCGGTTCATTGGTCGTACATTTCATTTCTATCTTTATGGAGTTGTCGCAGGTGACCTCGTACGTAATTTGAGTCATCACCGTGCCAGGATAACCCTCGCTGAAACGGTCTGATACGTAGCTCATTATCACCTTGTTACCCACCACGAAAGATCGCCAATTAACCTAAAAATGATAAAACTGATTGAATAATTTGCCAACGGAAACTTTTCAATAATCCGAAAAGTCCAAAATCGAACCGAACGAGTACTTCATACTTCAGAGTCAAGTTGAATATTTTGAGCAATATAATGTACTTAATATACAGTGCACTATATGGCACATGATATACCTACAGGATGTTCGTGTTGATTTGCGTTAAATTTGACAGGTTATTAGGGATGCCTAGTATTGTACGTCGGTATTTATTGATACATTCGAAAAAAACATTTTCTTCGTTTTATACATAATAAATGAAATAGTAAGTGTAAGAGAAACTTAAGAATAATATAAAAGTTAATCTCAGGTGACTGACGGTACATGTCAAAATAAGTAACATTTGGTTAGGATCTTAGGATGTAGTACCTACCTATTGCTCAGTTATTAAACGTATTTTATAATTACCTACTCAATAACGCAAGAGTTAAGACACTAGTTTCTCTGAGACATGCATTATATTTGACCTAAATTGCACCCTGTGCACACAACAACGTATCATACAATACTTTATTACCTTATCGAATCCAATGTAACCGCCATTGTAGTGATGGTGACCCCTATTCGTGGACAGCATGTACATCCTGCCCGACGGCCGCACCACACAAGTCCCCTCGCGGATGTAGTTCGCGTATCGTCCTATTGTGGCTCCGAAATACGGATTCCTCTTTTGAAAGTATTCTAAAAATCAGAAATGTATTAATTTTATATGTGATTTTTATATTTTACGTCAAGATCGTGTTCAAGGTAAAACAACGGATCTAAACGTATGCATGAGATCCATTGCTTAATCCTGAAAATGGACAACCATTATGTCCTGGCGTTACGTTATAGTGTTAGCGGAGAGATTTTATTGCCAGTTCATGTCATGAACTATTGTTACTTGATACATGTGGTGACATACAAATCTATGTAATTTAATATATACGAATATGGTATTGTTTGTTAGTTATATTGTAGGTAATGTTCTTGAAATGTAATAAGATATTTAATTTACAAGTGTAATTACAAATTTAATAATAATAAGTACGATCCCTGTTGGTCGTCAAATAAATTAATTCAATTGAATCATATTGCGTCAACATTTAGGGCAAATTATAAGCGAACTGTTATCAAAAATTTGGCATACTGCATACATATACATACACATGTCTTAATTATAAAAGTACCACCGTACAAATTTAAGGACAACATTTGGATTGGCGTTACATTTGGAATACCTAACAATCAATAACTTATATTACCTTCTAATGTGTCAAATCCCGCGATCACATCATCAGGGTTTCCTCTTTTGTCAGGAACTTTTATAGTAGTTATTGTTGCGCCATAACTAATCACCTGCAAAAAATTGCAATCTTTTTTGGCATATCATTTATTAGTGGTCCCATTTCGCCCGTATATTTACTTAACCTCGTATCTGCAACACTCATGATGGACATCCATATTCAGAGTGAAAAAAAGGTGACATTTCCCATGAATTGGTTGCTGTAGATCCAAGTTAAAGCGACGATTGGCGTCCAGCGAAAAGAGTAATTTTCTCATTTGTTATCACCAACATTAAAGCTACAAGGAGGAGCGGAGAAGTTTGTTTGAAAAGATACTACCTACACAAATAATGGAACCATACCTGAACCATCATTTTGTTTTTCGTCTTCCAAGTGTACCTCCGTACGATATCAATGTTAGTACTTGAACCACAAACGCTTTTATTGTCTGGTACCGGCTCTGCTTTAGCGTGGGCGGCTCCCGGTTTAGGCATGAAGCCGAAGCCGTCCACGATGAGCTCGACATCTGGAACTACAGGCTTTGGTGGCTCGACTTCTGGTTTTTTTGGCTCTTCATCGCCTGCTCCGTTATTGGGTTCTACTTCTACGATATCTTTATCGGACATGTCAACTAATTAACTTTACCGTATTTTTGAGAACTTAGCAGAAATGAAACGAAAAATTTATACAATAATTTAAAAATACTAAGAATTTTGAAAAATATTATTAAATACAAAAATTTATAGGTTTCGTTTTTACATCATTTTGTTTTTTGTGAGTTAATTTTTAAAATGACAGATGACAAAACCCATGGCCAATTTGATACGTCATGAAAAATATTCATCTTTACTGTGATTATATAACCAAAAAGTTATTATATCAGTTAGATAGATCTGGTATGTAAGGTTGGTAAGCTTGGTAAGTAGTCATAAAAAACCGGTCAAAAGTATGTCGGGCCATGCTGTGTAGGGTTCCGTAGTTATTCAAAAACGGCTGGGCCGATTATGTTCAAACTAGTGTTATTTTAAAGTATTGTAGTCAAGTAAGCCATGATTTTCTTCATATTTTTTGGACCTAAGGATCAAAAGTTAGAGGGGGTGACACAATTTTTTTCTTCTGGAGCGATTATCTCTAAAAAAACTTTCTTCTAAGACCCTTATTCTTTTTAAGAGACCTATTCAATGATACCCCATACTATAGGATTACAGCAAATAAAAAAATCATCCCCACTTCACCAGTTAGGGAGGTACCTACCCGAAAAAAAATTGTTATCTAGTTTTTATTGTACCACTTTGTTGGCATGATTAATATGTATACCTGTACCAAATTGCAGGTTTCTAGTATTTACGGCTACTGAGCTATGCTGCGGACAGACGGACAGACGGACATGGCGAAACTATAAGGGTTCCGTTTTTGCCATTTTGACTACGGAACGTTAAAAACTAACTTCGATCCCGGAACCTCCAGCTTCGTAGGCGGGGTCACTACCAACTAGGCAATAACGGTAGACAAAAAAAATCAAGGGTGTCATATTGTTGTACATTTATTTACCAATATAATTATTAGTATACAAGGTAAATAAGGAAAACACTCATCACAAATCAAATAAATTAACTTATTCATAATTTGATCAAGTCCAGTCAAAAATATATTATTACTTTCAGAAAGTTCATACAAAACACTATTATATGCACGTAAAAAGGCACGCCTATGTTGGTACGATCGCCACGCAATTACCTTATGAAATGGTTACCTACTATCCCTATTTGAAATTTCTATTGCGCTTCTCTCGAACATTACTTACGACGGTTAATTTTGAAATGATTTTGAAGTATTCACGGGTATGGCGAACGAACCACCGTAGGTGTCACAATATAAAAATCAATTTGTTTGGACACCTACTTTGATACATGATTTACCTATCGGTCTATCTATACATATATAAAACATACATGAAAATATTATGGAACATACAGACATGGGCTCCAAAAATCCAGGCTTAGTTCGAAATAAGACATAGTAGAAACCGAGCATTGTATTTATCTAGGTTTACTTATATTATATACATTTATTAGATAGACAGAATTTTGTACGTTAAACGGTTACACCCAAAACACTTTTACAGTTTGTTTATTTAATTCGATTTCTGTTTTCCACTTTCCTGTTTCTTCTATAACTTCGGGAATGTCATCAACGTATCTCATTTCTTTACATGGCGAAGGAGGTATAATGCTTATTATTGGAATACCAATCTCTTGAAACGAACTCATTGATGAAAACCCGCTTTCGTCTTCTATAAATTTGCTAGTTGCATGATTATAGTCAATTTTTTTATTGCTAGAATAGGATTTCGGACTCTTTTCTTTAGATTTTTCTTCAGGATTATGGCTCGTCTTGCCCTTCGAAAGCTTCATTGTTGCGAATTCATTATCTATGTCACAACTAAGTGGCGATAGTGGCATTATAAATTCTTTAATATCATCGTCTTCTGCATCTACCAGTGAACTAGGTAAGCCTTCGTATGGATCCAAAGTATCACAAATAGATTTCATTACAAAAGAGTTTGTCGATACATTTTCTTCTATTAAATTCATTGTACTGGTGTTTAAAAGCGTTTCGTTTTTATCAGTATTAGCAGATATTTTTTCGTTGCAGCTATTTTGAACGTCGTTACAGGCGAGATCAGGCAGCTTAGTACTTAGTACAGTATTGGCAAGAGTTATTAGCCGTGAAATTTCTTCGGTAATTTTTTGGGAATGGTCAGTCTCGGTCGTTAATGATAATTTGGATTGGTTCCTGGAACAGATGATAATAATAATTACTTAAGTCCTAAGTGTATGAATTTTGGTGAAATAAATGTTATGTTTAAAAGTTGACCGACTCTAGAAAAGGGGACTAATAATGAGAATAACTAACAATGAGACTGTGTAACATTTATGGAAAAGACAACGATTTTGAAAATATTAAAGGAACAAATTAGGGCAACCGTGAAACAGTAGGTACCTTAAATCTTACAATTCATCTCATCCCAAAGAGACTCATTGACAGACAGTTTACTTTTGCTTACCATTTGCTGTTGCAGTCTTTGTATCCGTTAACGTTGCTTATTGATTTGCTGATTTTCCTTGGTCCAAGTTTTTTAGAAGGACGCAAGGTATACTCCAGATGTTTGTTGACGTGAACTACGGATCGAGATCGCGGTATATCCGCCGCGTTGAATGACCTCGGTAGTGCCCTCTCCTTGGTAATATCTTTTACGTTTTCATTTGACTCGTTGAAATCAATGTTTTGGCATTCAATATGATCTTTCACTCTATTGAGGAAAGTAACTATTTGGTTCAGTAAAGCTATGTGCATTTGTCGATTCGCCTCGGTCTGAAAAAATGTTATTACTTTTTAAGTTTTTGATTCACGTGCGGTTCTTTAAGCACCTAGACGTCTTAGTTCTGATCAATACGATACGCGTTATCAATATGAGTAGAGTCGACATTATATATATCGGAGCTGCCAAGGTGCTCAAAAATATCTGAACATGCACTCTTACGCCATAGCAATAGATACCTGCTAAGATATTTGTGACCACCCTGGCCGCTTCGATATATCTGATGGCGACTGTTCCTGAAGTATAGGTAATAGTGTTAAGCAGAGCTAGAGAGCATGTTCGCTGAATCGCATTATCATGTCCAATTCAGGGATATACATACTTAATTAATATATTATATTACTTAAATACCTAGTTACATAGGAAACACCCATGACTAAGGAGCGAATATTTTTGATAAAACGTCCTCACATGGATTCGACCTTCGTTGGCAGGTCACCACGAGTATAAGCTTAAAGATTTTTCTAATGAACTCGGCTCTCATTCAAAAACTATAATAATCAGGAAGTGTTTACCACTGATTTTAATCAAGAAACTCAATAATTGCTCATCAAACATTTTAAACGTGTATTGTAGATAAATAATTTCGAGCTCTTATAACTCATAACTCAAGCTCTGTTCGAGATAGGAAATTAATAGGTTATACAAGGTGGCCAAAAAATCAGTGCATTCCCGTTACCTTTGAGGTTTTGGGTTTTTGGAATTCTCAAAAAAGTTAGGAAATCACGTTAAATAGTTAGGTAATAGGAACTATCTGTTAATTAGCATACTTTCTAAATTTTAACTTAATTCTAAATAAAATCCTAGCAGGCATATTCTGCGACCAGAAAGCATCGGAAATGCATCTTTTTTTGGCCGCCTTGTATAAAGTGATGACTGACAATGACACCGCACCTGCGCCAGTTGCCACCTCAGGGTGTCCACCTCCATGTTCAGCGCAGTGACCTCGGTGTTCCGCATGGCGGAATGACTTGGCGTCGGCGTCGGTGTCGCTTTGTCCGGAGACTTGCTCGCTTCGAATGTCTGCTCCTTTTCTTCATTATTAGAAAGTTGAGGACTATGCTCAATTCTTTCTGGAACCTGTAAATAATTAAGGAATTGATTTAGTACTAAGTTTAAGTTACAAACGATAGCTTTTAACTTCAATATTTTCAGCATTGGAGGATCACCTTCTTAGCGGATTGGCATTACTAGAAGGTACCTTGAAGGTGGGATAGCCAAATTGCGTGTAACTTGCAGGTTATAAAATACATAGTTATGTTGACAGCTTATACAGATTCTGTGGCATCTAAAATTCCTGTAAGTTTGTTTGAAATGTATGTATTCCTACAATAAACAAACATGCTAACGTAACGTAGGTAAGATGAGCCACTTTACAGTAACGATAATTAACTACGGCTAACAAAAAAAAACAAATAACGGAATGTTCATTATATCAGACGCTGTGTAAAGTTTGCAAAAAGTTGAGAATACTAGCAACAGTAATGCCGATTGAGAGTGTCATGCGCTTCTCACGCTTTTGCTTCAAGCATCGTGTCTTTAACCTCTTATCGAAAACTTCATTTTGCAATCTTCATTAGATTTATGACTAATATGCTCCTTAAGTCCGTGTGCGTAGCTACTTTAGTATTGGTTGCACTAACTACACTCAAGTCAAGTAGGTAGTTTGATATGCTAGAATAAATCAGTCAATAAATAAGTATTGTATCAATCGTATGGCTTTGTACGGACATAAATTGGTGAAGTTATTATAGTTATCTATTATTACTAGTATACACGCAATGTTGGTATTACACGTTTGCATTGTACTGGTACGCATATACTACCGCGCTCATGGAATTCCTCACAACACAATAACATTTAACTGTCCCCGTAACGGACTTTGTAATAAAAGCTAATTATCAGATTAAGCTGTCCCGCAGTAACATCAGAATAACGAGCATAAAATCCGTGCTGATGCTGATGCCTTAAATGCTTTTCAGCTAAAGACTGTTTTTATTTTAATTTACAATTTACTTGACTTACGTTCTTTTGGAGTGGCATTTTTCAACCGAATATCGAAACCTATTAACTTATAAATTATATTATATGATTTCTACATCGGAAATAATCTGAACATTGAATAACCAACCGATACTATCCTACTACGCTAGTGGCCAGTGTAGATTGGCCCCTATTACTTTTTTATCAAAACTGACAATGTAATCCTTTCTTGCGCCGCCCCCGATAGCGCTGCCCAGGAGTAGTACCCATTCTAGCAGAGCGCAATCCCGTAGTACAAATCGGCGTGTATGTGATAAGGTATATACGTTTCCTTTTTTTGTATTATTCCTAACATGGAGGAAGTTTATTAAACGGTACAAATTATACAAATAATCCTTAAAACAGAATTTAAACTAAAGTAAATTATCAAATTAAAACTCAATAAACCATACCAATAAAATATAACTAAAACTAAAGTAACCTATTAAATTAAAACTATTAAATACATATATTACTTAAATAAATCTAAAAGTTGGGCTGCCGTGGCATGGTGCCAAGGATGCTGGCACTATTACCTCGCTGTATCGCGATACTAATGCGTTGAGCAAGGTAGCTGCCAGCACGGCGGTCACCAGTTGGCGAGCCGCTTCGATAAGTTTTTAAAAAAGGTATGTGCGCTGGGACCCCATGGACCAAGAGTCTCACCCCGGAGCCGAGACCCGAGTATTTTAAATTTAAATTAGGTAAAAACAAGTTTACATACCCATATTTCTTATTAAATACATGCACCACACAATGAAGTATTTATTTATTCAAACTTTGCATCTATTCAGGTACATATCTACCTGAATGGATGCCATTAAAATTTTTGAATATTCTATTAGATACAAGGTCGGTACATAGATCTAACCCTTCGAACTAAAAAGTATAAAAGTGACAATAACTATATCAAGGTTCCGCTCAAATGACGAGCGCGATTCTCGGGTTGCGCGAGTTGGTGCTGGGTTGCCAGCGTCCCTCGTGCGGCGACGGGCGCCCAGCCGCCTGGAACCGAACACGCGTGATCAAGGCCACTGGGCGACGACTCATGTTACAGCACCTACTTTTCATGAACATGTGCAACCTCCTTGTATCGTCTTTTGTTCGTAAATGCGCGTTATATTTTTTTCAATATACCGAATTCTACAAACAGCATCATTACATCTTCGCTATACAACGTGTTACCATGACTCGGGTGTTTAGGAAAATAGCTAATAATACGCATTACGAGCAATCGTTTTTAAACACTAGTTAAACAGTTGACAAGTATTAAAACTAATTTTACAGTATGTCTTATATTTAAAAAAACTGTACAATAAATTTTATGTCCTTGAATGATTAATGTAACGCGTTTATTACTTAGTCGTCAAATGCCACGACTAGCTGCGAAATGTCATTGTCAACGGCTAATTAACGATGCATTTTAATGTGCATTGCTACTCACTGAAGTTCTTAAAGAAATTGAAGTTTTTTTATTATACTCAAATCAAATAATATTTTTTGGTATATAGTTAGTCACAATACTTTATACTTAATTTAAATTATAAATATTGGATGTCATGTAACAAATAAAAAATAGACCAAGATCACATGTGCAAACATCAGCCGCAAAAGCTGAGTAAGTGGGTTCGATTCCCACCTCGGACGTTGGTGATCTTGGCCTATTTTTCTTTGGTATGTGACATCGAATACCTATTTACAATTTTTTGAATATGGTTAATTTCTATTAAAAATATAAATTTAATCAAACAATGCTCATTGCACGAATTGGCTAAAAATTTGCGTGATGGTAACACACTGTATACAAATCTACATAATGGATTGAGTTAAGTAGATGTAACGAATTTCGCAAATGTTTTGTGTAGTAGTCGTCAGGTGGTCACCGACGTCAACCGTCATGGAATGAGTACACGTGTTACTTAAGAGTCTTATTTATGGTGCCAAAACATTTAAAGACAATTAGAAATTGCAATGGCTGCTTACCTCGAAGACCATACGGAATAATTTTCACCGAGGTTACGTAAAGTTTGAGTCACAGCCCCAAATATATTAACCGTGTCATTTGCGTTGGCCGCGTTGCGTTTCGGGTTTCGAGTAGAGCAATGCTTTTTAAATCGGTCGGGTTTGCAGTAGAGTGAGGCAAGCCCGTCATGCTCAGCCGGCGACGCGTGACGCGGGCATCCGGCTAGGGCCCTCGGAAGTCCTAACGACCGCCCTACCCCTCCTCGTATTCCCGGATACATTGACAAGTGCACTTTTGTCTTATTGTTTTGTCAATATCGACGGTATTATACCGTGTTTGACCTTGTAAATACATGCATTATGGTCGCTCCTCCCTGCTACTGATACTCATTGATCTAAACTAAATGTTATGCAGAGTGACTACTGTAGTAGATACTAGTACCAAACGTAAATAAAGGGAAATAAATTCAGTCAAATTTGATGAATGCCCTATACCTATCAATGCATCGAAGAGCAGTTTTGGGGAGAAGGGAAATGTTCTCACGGAAAGTTCTTGGTATTTTATTGTTCTTCGCACATTTATGATCAAGCCTATGGTATCTCTATGGTAGGAGTATTTGATGAGTTGATACATTCGCCAGTGTATAACCCAAACGTCGCAATGTCGATTGTTGTGAACGTTACGTATCTGACATAGAATCTTAGCAACGGCAACTTGCTGTGCTTCGCACGAAAAGTTCCAGTAATTTTAGGTAATTTTGTGAATGTTCTTCATTGAGCTATACCTAGTTTTAACCCAATTGTCATGAACAAAATATTTCAAAATGTCAGATTGAATACTATTTTACTTTTTATGTAATATAATAGGTTTAGACTTAGAGTACCTTAGCATAGGGACCTGCGGTGATCGGAAATTGTATGTCCTGTATCGTCGCGTATCTGTCACATTCGAATAACTTATTGCGAAAATAACACAACAGATAAACTAATAATTGAATCCCAACTATCATAATCTAACAAACGCGTTTGGATTTCTGGGAATACCTGTACATTTGTATACATTAACTAGGTTTAATTCTGTGCTCATTAAATCATTATGCACTCCTCAGGGCAAGAAAGCGTGGTTGTGTACCTTTGCTAAGAATTTCTCCGTAATATAATTACATTCGGCCGAGCATTACTGTTGTTTGTTGACTTGTAAGAATAGATGTTTATGGTTTACTTCCTCTCACTAATGTTAAACAGAATTCGAATACGAATTAACGCTTAAACGCCACGCGACGTGATCGGCGGTAGGCACAAGCAAGGACATAAATATATGTTTCACAATATTATGTGTATGTTCGGAAAGTGAAGACACGTGAGATATATGGGCGTGCCTTGCTGCCAAACACCCTCACTTTTCGCACAGACTCTTAACACTGGAAAAAGGCAAAAAAGTATAAGCATATTTATTTAATATTTAGTAATGTCATTACTTCAGTACATGCGTAACACCTGCGTAATAACAAGAAAAACTTAATTGAGCTGCCATTTATAATCGCAAACTGCAATAAAATTATTTGATGAATATTCAATTCGTACGTCGTATGCTTTGTCTATATCACTTCAAATGTTGTTTATAAATTTTATAATTATTATTGTCGCCTTTTTGCATACCAAGCCAACGAAGCCGAGTTTCAACATTTGTCTAATCAAGCATGAATAAAACAATTGCAGTAAGCATTATTTATAGGTACCCCGATATTAAATGCTTGACTATACATAAATTAAACATAACAAAACTATGTTCTCTCGATATGGGTATAACGATATCAAAGTCGCTCACATAAAGCAAAGCAAACTACATAAAAGGGCTGATAGTATGATGTGCGGGAGTACATACTACGTCACATTATGTACATCGAACTGAGGGCTCTGAGTGTGGTCAAGGGCATACAAGGTATCAATTAAAAAAAATGTCGAACTCCATTCTTGAAGTCAGTTCAAAAAAGGCAATCAGTAATACTTGTAATGCCAGTGCCGGTACGGATGGCCCTGGCCTACAAAACAAATGTACGCAAAAATCGCTAATTCACATCTACGTGTATACGTCGCTACGCTGAACAAGCCGGGAGGTACCTACCGTATTTATTCAAGTATTTTTTTAAAAGCTATTTCACCTGGATTTTTTGCTTATTAACCCTACAATTTTTTTTTTTCTGTTTCGATTATATTTACAAAATCACTTTTAATGACGATGTTAACAAATACTGTGCCTCAAATTAATTATTATTACGATTTTTTGACAGAATTTTTACCTTTTACTGTAGTTTTCACATTATTTCCTTACTATCATATCAGAAATCATTCAAGGGATAAAATACACTATTTTTTCAATTATTAGTGAACTATTCATAGTTTTTTTCCCGTTATTTTGAAGATCTGAAATGAGAGCGTTACAAGCGGTAAGTATCTAGAAATGATAGTAATGATGTTTGTAGTTATCGAGTGTGGGCGGCATTCACGGTTGACGCTAGACCGCACACCTATTTCAAAACAGTATTAAAAACAAAATATATGTATTTTTTTGCTAAGGGTATATTCGAGACCTGCTAACTTTGAAGATCACGAATATACACTTAACTAAGAAAACACAAAAATAATTTATTTGATACTGAGTGTGTGTGCGATACACTACGCGGCGGCGCGGTTTGCGCAGGAGCAGCGGCGGCGGCGGCGGCAGGACAAATCACATGCACGTCACGTATGGGAGTCGTGTCTGTTGCGGGTCCCGTACGTGCGACGGGGATCACGGGGTAAACAGGTTATATTCAACTGGCTAAAAATATTTATTCCCAAATACAATATCTAACGATCTAGATTGTCTAATGTTATGCACAATGTGCAGAGGATTAATTGTATCTTGTGTATAGCTTTACAAACTAAATATGATTATGTGCTTGAGTAATTGTACTGGCTCGCCAACAAACTGCTGCGTCAGTTTGACAGGTAAAATAATTGATTTATGAACAAATCATTTATAAATTGTTGTGAGTAGGCATGTATAAATAAACTAAGAAAACTATGGTAAAGTCAAAGTTACCGTTTCCAATATTCTTTTAACCTTTGAATCTACCGTCAGGATATAAATTAATGTTTTTCTCTTCTATATTTTAACCTATTATTATTTTGTTTCCCGTGGCATTCGTATTATCGAGGTTCCAACGAACTACTGTTTATAGTAATCGAGAAGCTCTCCCCTTTCTCCCCTCCGATCCGGATCCGGTATCGATTTTGCATTTATAATAAGATTAATAAGTCGTGATCGTTAAGTGACGGAACTTAACCATACCCAGGCACCATTTGTTTACTAGTGAACATTTAAGATTTTTCTTTTGAGACGAGTCGCTGACTATCAATTTGTATAAGGACGACTTGACCAAATTTACTTTAGGTATGGTGAATTTATTTGTTTACGTGAGATTTCTACTTCAATAGCCAATAAATATTAATCGAATAGGCATTCTTTCTTGCAAAGTAGAATATTCTACATCGTAGAAAATGTTTATGAATCTCATCATTACCTAATTCGAACTAAAGCAATGAATATTATTTATTTGCATATTTATTTTACTAGCGTTGAGACAAGACTTACACACACTCACTACAACGAAAAGAAGGTAAATCATCTTCATCGGTTCCCATTGCGGTCACATTCGCAGTTCACACGAGACTAACGGTAAGTCTTCATTGTGAGTTGCATCTTCAGAGATGTTTTCATACGGAGTACATCATATTGTACTTTTTTTTCTCCTAAGAACTGCTGTGGTGAGTATATTCGGTGAACAATCGATTAGGTATTAAAATATTTCATTAGTAATTTTATAACCACTAATTCGGGAATGGCGGCTTGTCTTGCAATATCGACAGTGCAAAGTTTGATCCGCTCATACGTCACGTGGAACTACAAGATAAGAGGAAAAACAGTTATGTTAAAGTAACATAACTGTAACAAGTTGTTTTAAAGTCAATATTTTAGAGAAACCCGCACTTGATAAAAAAATAATTTGTGGGTGACAAAATCTAAGTTTTGACCTGCGAGTTCAAAAATATAAAAAAATCATGAATTATGTTCTTATATAATACTTTAAAATAAAACTATTTTGAATATAATT
This sequence comes from Thaumatotibia leucotreta, assembly GCA_025490895.1. NCBI lineage: Eukaryota > Metazoa > Arthropoda > Insecta > Lepidoptera > Tortricidae > Thaumatotibia > Thaumatotibia leucotreta. Next base: position 72,374 of record JALPQI010003766.1, on the reverse strand, counting down.
TGTCCAGACGTTTTTAAATATCTACGTGTGTAGGGTTCCTACACTAAAACATTTTTACGACAAACTGGTCTTAATCGCGTAAACTTACGTTTAATTTTATCCTGACGTTTCGGGCAAGACGTTACACCCGTGGTGGCAGGCAGACTCTGTCTATTGTCTAAGTCCACGTAAGTTTACGCGATTAAGACCCGTTTGTCGTTAAAATATGAGTGATGACCGTGAAAGTTTAATTTATATTCCTACACTGAGCATGGCCCGACATGCTCTTGGCTTGCTTTTTATTAATATAGTTAGTAAATTACTACCTATCTCGGGGCTACATACTGTAGCACCGTTCTAAGCCTACAAGTACCTCTGATACCTACATATTTCGGTACATGTATTTATTTACTATAAGAACGTGATTGACACCAGAATTGAACAAAAAAATGTTTCTGACCGTAGATAGTACATACTATTAACAACGGGTGTGTCAATAATTAACCGACTTCAAAAAGGAGGAGGTTTACAATTCGTCGAAATCTTTTTTTTTTTTTTATGTATGTTCCCCGATTTCTCGAAGACGCGTGGACTGATTTGAAAAATTATTTTTTTGTTTGAAAGGGTATACCTTCTAGTTGGTCCCATTGTCACCGAATTCAGATCTGATGATGGGATCCTGGAGAAATCGAGGGAACTCTTCAAATGTTGTAGGCACACATGACATTTTTCATTTATTTTCGAAGACTAATCAAGTATTTGCGTCTAGTCATGAACGTTTTAAGTTGGTGATCTGATGATGGAAGGTACAGCTCCTTAGCAATTAGGAGTTGGGGGATAATTCTTTAAATATAACATATTTCATGTATTTTGGAAGCTATTCGAGTATTTGAGTTTAGGTGGTCATCCTTTCATGTCGATGAGCTGATGATGGAAGGTACGACTCCTTAGAGATTAGGAGTTGGGGGATAATTCTTTAAATATAGCATATTTCATGTATTTTGGAAGCTATTCGAGTATTTGCGTTTAGGTGGTCATCCTTTCATGTCGTTGAGCTGATGATGGAAGGTACGACTCCTCAGAGATTAGGAGTTGGGGGATAATCTTTAAATATAACATAGTTCATGTATTTTGGAAGCTATTTGAGTATTTGCCTTTAGGTGGTCATAGTCTCATGTTGGTGAGCTGATGACGAAAGGTATAACTCCTTAACGATTAGGAGTTGGAGGATGATTCTTTGAATATAACAACTTTTTGAGATCTATTCAAGTGTTTGCTTAGTAGTTATGACATGTTGGTAAGCGGTTAGTGATTCTTTAAATAATATAGGCATGCTAAGGCTATTATTAGGTAATACCTATAATCTTTGAAATTATTCATACTTGCTGATGGTACAATGTATCTCCTTGATAATGGGATAGTAATTCTTTGAATATTTAAGTTATCCAGTTCAGGTTTTCTGGCCTATTACAGTGCAGTACATTCTAATTGTAAGTATTTAGAGCATACTAAATAACGATTTTACACCACTAAAAAGCAAAAAATAAAATATTTTAAAATAAAAATAAAACCGCCTTCAAAAAATCCGCCCCTAACTAAAAAGTAAAAAATAATTTTAGTTCCTACTTCTTAGGATTTCCTACCCAAATCTTTAAACCTTTTACCCTATTCATTGAAATAAAATATTATGGCTAGGTATCCTACAGATTTCTTAGAAGTCGGTGCCAAGCCAAATATGTTCATTTCGCGAGTATATGACTGTATTTGATAGAGCTATGTAACTTACTGTCACTCCGGTTATGCTTTCATCAAAATTACTGAGGTAGATCATTCTGTTGATAAAAACATAATCGGAGTGACAGTAAGTTACAAAGCTCTATCTAATATACACCTATGAACGTATTTGGCTTGGCACCGACTTCTAAGAAATCTGTAGGATACCTAGCCATAATATTTTATTTCAATGAATAGGGTAAAAGGTTTAAAGATTTGGGTAGGAAATCCTAAGAAGTAGGAACTAAAATTATTTTTTACTTTTTAGTTAGGGGCGGATTTTTTGAAGGCGGTTTTATTTTTATTTTAAAATATTTTATTTGTATTAAAGTAACGAACCATGTCTATTCTAATGTACAGGTGGGCCTGACTCACCAAGCCCGGATCCAGATAATTTAAGTGAACATTCAGGTGTGCGGCGTGCGCAGTCGTTCGGAACGACCACGGGTACCTACGCACGTGAAAAGAAGAACATGTCAAGATAAGTTCTATAACAAATTAACAATGTCTGTCTTCAATTTTAAAATGTATATAGGTTACGTTTCATTCGGGCTCATTTAATATCTAGGATGTATCTAATAGTAACTATTAAGTGCGTGTCAGACTCGCGCACGAAGAGTTCCGTAGCAACAAATATTTCAGCCAGCGTCTCCAATGTAAGCACATAATAACTCAAAATTACAGTCAAATCAACCTATCTGAAAAACTAAAAGAGATAATTTAACCTAACCAAAAAATCGTTGAAAGAGTTTAATAATATGCATAACACATTTTTTTTTATTTGTACCTCGTCGTTTAAAAATTAGAGGGGGGGGGCACTTTTTTAGACTTGAGAGTTGATATCACGAAAACGGTTCTCTTAAATAAAAATGTTCTTAGAAACCTATAATTATATCATTTTCAAGGACCTTTCTATTGTAGTCCACATGCTTAAGTACATCGAAAAGAAAATCCACCCCTCAGTTACATGTATGGATATCTCGGAGATAAGTATACTGATTTTTTTTTATCATACGGGTAAGTATAGCCCAATAGTAAAACATTATGTATGTTGTACAACGTGGGGGTTAAGGAGGGAGATATCGGGAACAAGGTTGTTCATTCCCGACAGCCACACAATGTTATTTAACACAATTGCGAAGAAAGAAGGAAATTGTGTTGTTTTCTTTGCCGCAGGAATACTTGTTCATTGGTCTGCGCATGATATAAGATTTTAAAATTAACTTTATTTATTAAATAAAACAATATCAGTAATGTACGTATATATTTTTTTACATGAAATACCGCCGTTTAGCACAAGTGGTGCCGATCACTGGTTATAGTGGTTATCTCCGAAAATATTGACTTAAAAGAAGAACTTTTTGCAGGAGTATTCAAACGGACATGGCGATTATAGTTTCGCGGGTTTCTAGTTTACTACGGAACCCTAAAAACTCTTACAATAGTGTAACTTATAATGAAATATATTTTCACAAACTTATTTAGCAACTACATTTAACTCGAATCTGATTTTCAATCTTAAGAGTAATTACGAGTAAGTAAGTCGATAACGGTATTTGTCACCGCATGATTGATAATTATCAAGTATGTAAGTGACTATCGTGAGACAATAAACAATGGCGTATGATCCCGTTCCAAAGTGGGTGTGATCTCGAAAATGAGTTCACTTGTTTCTGTTTACAGTATAACATACTTCACAGAGCGGTCGAATGGAATGGAATCGATTTAAAGGAATTTGAACAAAATATCGCATTATCAAAATACCTAAATTACTTTTTTTACTACTTATAGGTAGTGGACATCTTGCTTAATTATTTACGTACGTTTATTTAGGTTTATTTATTTGCATAAAATTTGATTACGAGTACAATGTAGTCAATCCATAGGAATCCACATTGTGCTTGTCAATACAAATTAAAAAAAAATCTAAATAACAGTAACCAATAAAGTGGCAAATACAATATTATTATTCACCTAAAGCGGATCGTCAGAAATTATACTAATTAAATCTGCGACCATATATAACATAGACGTCTATACGTAACGCGAGCTCAAAAATGCCCCCAGAAAGAATTGTTCAATTGTGCCAAGATGGGCAAAACATAGCGTTTTTCTTACCACCGCGCATTTTTCGGCGCACGACTTTGACAAATGTTTATAGAATATAACCAATCAAAACTTTGATGGACCAATCACAACTATTTTTAAATGGCGGTGTAAGTTTTTATAGGTTGACATTAAAATTCATTGCCGTGATGCATTGAAGAGGGGGTGACATTTGTCAACTAAAATTCAGGACCGTTTTATAAAGGCAATTTAGTACGGCGTGCGGCTTCCATGTTTTATTTGTTCGTAGAATGTTCTATAATCCTTTATTGTATAAACTTAAACTAAATTATCAAATAAACACACAAATAAAGAAATCTTATCTAAAATAAAAACTAATAATCTAAATAGAAAGCTAAAAATACATTAAATGAAAAAATATATAAACTGTATGTCGCGTCTGATTTTGCAGAGCCTGGAGTTTCCAACCACAACCAGCCCTTAAATTGACATAGAAAATATTCAGATGAATACCTATACTAAAAATCCATGGCGCCCACTAGGACAATTTTTTTATTCTATCAATTATATGGTATATAAAGAGTACATGGAAAAAACATGTCCAGTACTTAAAAAAATCAGGTCATAACCACATCTTCTGTTAAAAGTAAGGTGGTTTTTCCTTCTGTAATTTGAATTGACTAGACGAGTTCTTTCCGTGGACCCTTCATATAGATCGGAATACATATTATATTACCAACTACATGAAACATATGAGTTACCTTGGAGAAGTTAGCGAAACTACGTTTCCGTCGTGCCGCATATAGTGCTGCTTAAACTCGGCGCCAGGAAACAATACAATTTCAACAAAAATAATATAGCTTCCAAGGTAAGGTTGCCTATAAACTGATTTACGTTTAGCTTGGTAGGATGCACGAGATTCAGTCTGCGATACAAGCTGTCTATTTTACCGTGCTAAGCCAAACGCGTAGGTAAGGTACCAGTACGTAAAATGTTAACAGAAAATATTTATTAGTATGACGATATTTTTCTCATATGTAAATCTACATAAAGTTTTGGCATGTGTTTTGGGAGAGCAGTTTGTTAGTTTTGTTAAATATTTTATTTTTTAATATTTTTAGCCTATATAATGTCCCACTGCTGGGCACAGGCCTCCTCTCATATATGAGAGGGATTGGGCTATAGTCCCCACGCTGGCCCTAAGCGGGTTGGGAACTTCACATACACCTTTGAATTTCTTCGCGGATGTATGCTGGTTTCCTCACGATGTTTTACTTCACCGAAAGCTAATGGTAAATATCATCTGATATTCCGTACATAAGTTTCGGAAAAACTCATTTCTACGAGCCAGGATTTGAACCCACGACCTCCGGAATGAAAGACAAACGTCTAAACCACTGAGCCACCACCGCTTTTGTTAAATGTTAAATATTTATTTCATAAGGCGACAATATCGAAATTTCTCAAAATTACAAATTTTCACAGTCAATTTCATAGTACGAGTAAGTGTCAGGTGATTTTGCCGGCTGGCAGACGGCACCTCAGTACAAATGTATTCCTAATAAATGTCAGCTTGTCTTAAAATTATGCAATTAACTTCTTAGATACAAGCTAATTATTTCGAAGTGGGAATAATTTAACAAAGCCCTGTTCTTGTAGAACTGATTGTAGTAGGTACCTAGTTTTCACAAATTGTATTACTTCCGATTTTTTTCTTATGGATGATTATAGAGATCAACGTCTTTTAACAGGCATCCCCTAATTTCAAATCGCACTAATATGATAAGACATAGAGAATTCACAAAAAGTTTTATGTCAAGAAATTCGGTCATTCTTAGGTATCCATACGACTCACTAGAAAAAAATCAATATAAACATTTTTCCTTAAAAAAATCTATAGACTCAATGGATTACCCATACCCAAACCTTCCATAATAAATTCCGAAAATTGAATATTTTCATATAAAATGTGACCTAAGAAAAATGAACTGCGAGCTTTAAATGTTACTTCAATTGTATTAAAAATTTGTACAGATAATCAAAAAGAGTGTAGAAAGGCAATACTTAAAACAATTGGTACAATTTCCTAGAATCAAGCAACTTTAGACGTATGTGTCTAGTTCTAATAAATCAAATTTTAGATACTAGTTACCAAAGTATTTATTTATTTATCAAAGCGTTACAACGGTACACATAGTATCTAAAATAATTGTTCCCATTGCCCATTTACAGGCTAGCAATAGAACAAAAAGCTCGACAGTACTGTCGCTATTACTGTGCTTCAAAATATTTATTACAAATATGTATACTTGTACAAGATAACGCGATTTTCTTAACAGAGTGTATCTTTGCTTAAATCACCAGGTCATGAGACAACACCGAAGTCTGTCGTGCTCAGATAATCACCTTATCAACTTATCATTTATATCTGAAGTGACTTACCACTCCTAGCTTTATCGAATCTTAACGTGGCGCAGCATACATGACCTCCACATTCTTGGATGAATTACATACAAATTAAAAAACGTACGAACCTATCAACATAGCAATAAAGACACCTTAAAAAAATAATAATATTAATTCGGGCGTTTCCTTGAAAAACCCAAGGATAGTAATTTCGCAATAGATCTGTATATACCTAAATTATATGATATTTATTAGAGCATACGATACGTAACATAACATATATAATATTTAATAGCAGTAAATAAATTAGTAATACCAATTGTACTGATAGTAAATAGCCAGCCAGTCGGAGATAACTATGATATAAAAAAATATTTGCTAATTAACTGAACTAATAGGGTGATATCCTGATATCACTGCTGGTGCCAGTTCAGCCACTGTCACAGATACCTGACTCGCTCTATATAGGTACTAAACTATGACTATAATTATGAAATGATATGGTATAACTATGATATGGAGAATGGTTCAGTATATTAAACCGACTACAAAAAAGGAGGAGGTCCCCAATTCGACAAATTTTTTTTTGTGATCGACCGTGTATAACCTCGAGATGGTCCCGTTGGCACCAAGTTGCGGTCTGATGATGGGATCTTGGAGAAATCGCGTGATCTCTTCAAATATGGAGCTTTTGGTAATTTTCATTCATTTACAAGAAATTTCATTCAGAAAGTAGGATTTGCGGAAACCAATGATGGAAACAAATCGGGGATCTTAGAGTAATCGGTTGGAGTCGGTTTTTTAATTTTTTTATTTGATGATTATTAAGAGGAAATAAGAACTGAAAGCATTTTACCTAAACTAATGGGTATTTGATAAATTATTACTGTCGCTTTGCATTTCAAATGCAAAGTAGGTACAATTGATGCAAACTTAGTCCCCTGTTTCTTTATCCAAAAACAGGCCTAAAATATATTTTTTCCAAAACATATTAAAGAAATAATAAGTCTAGATATTTCATAGGTATCTTTTCCTTTTTCGTGAATATGTGAAATATTTATTTTATGAGTTTCTGCTAAATAATTTGAAATTAAGCTATTTCCACATTTTTTCAGGCTCCTAGTTTTGATAAGTATGTATATCAAAGAGAACAAAACATACCGACATGTGTATAGCACAAATACATGATATTGTAATAAAAAAATGCTGAAATTACAATAACAAGGGAGGAAACAGGGGAATACGTTTGTATGGAAAAAGGCAGTTCCTATTTCCTCTTTACGGACTTGTACTTAAGTACTAACTATTAATAGTTGTGGTACAATCCTGGAAGTGGATGTTCACGCGCTCAAATGCGATGTTCATGTGATTAGTTAATCAGTTTGATTCACTCATGCATAAATGCACGACAGGAACCAATTCAGGCTGTCAAGAAACCCAGTAATAGCTCGTAATCGCTCCACTAGTAAAACAGTACATTAGACTTTAAGTGGATGCAATTAACTTAGAACAGTCACTTAATTAACCCTAGCCCATCGTACAATTTTGTAGAACTCATTAACTAATAAATATTTTTCCTAACTAGTGCGGAAAAGTAAACTTTGCGCACGCTTCGCGTGTGTTATTATCTCTTTTTATGACACTTGTTATGAAAAAAGTCGTTCGATGCACGTGTAAAAACTTCTTTTTCACTTCTCATGCTCTTAAAATGTTATTTTAGTCCCTGCATATCGGGACTGAAACTCTTTATTAATCTCTAGGGACTAAAGTAATTTTTTTTTAATTGACGTTGGAAATCCGTAAACAGCCACACTCACGGCGTTCAAGAATAAAGGATAGTCGCCATTTTCAGTGCTTGTGTATGGACCACTTTTGTGCATGCCGTGGATACAACCTCTAAACTTTTTTTTTATTGACTTTGGAAACCCCTAAACAGCCCTTCTGGTGTTTATGATTTTTGAACGAACGATTATTGACATTGAAAATAACCTCGAAATGTCAATCATGCAAAAATATTAAGGAGAATCGATTTATTTTCTTGATATACATGTATATTTAATACTTGTTTAATATATGATTAAGATTGAATCCAATTTATTACTTATGTTTTAATAACCAATTAGCTTCAAAATAGTTACGTAGTTTTCTCCAATTCGTTGGCTAAATATGCAAGTATTTTTTGTCCATAAGTAATATTGTTCAAATCGTAGTTATATAATTTACGATGTCACGTCATGCGATGAAGAAGTATTAACGCCTTACTCCAGAATGAAGAAGAATGCAAAAGACGTGGTGCAAAATCTTTTGCCGCAGAAATCTAGTGTAATATATATTCAAAAGCCTATCAAACTTTTATGGATTGGATAACTGGAAAGCAAATTAGGTAGATACCAACATCATTTATGGAAGGCGTATTTCTGACATATTTTGATGAAAAATCTAAAAAATATCAACCGTCATCATCACCTTGTAGCTTAAATTCCATGCTTAAAACCACACTGCAACTAAACCATATAACTTGAAAAAGTTTGCGAACTTATCGTCATGTTCCGAAGAAATCGGGAGTTTTGACATCGCAGAACATATAATTTTTTTGTTTTTTATTTGTTCTTTCTGTTAATAAATACTGAGATTATGTAGAACGTAGTTTTTTTTCCTCGCATTCGAAGTGAAAAGTAGAGTGTTTAATTCGGGACTAAACAGCCATAATGACACTCGAACTACATCCACCCTCGCTACGCTCGGGTGGATAAATATCTCGTGTCATAATAGCCTGTTTTAGTCCCTCGTTGAACAATCTACTATTTAACTCGGGTGATTGTCGCCCTCGTTTCACTCGGGCTCCAACTTTGACCCTCGCCGAATCAAAAATGTTTTGCACTTGTATCGAAATGTACTATTTCCGCAAGTTACCTACGTTACACCTACACCTACTCTATACAGTTCAATGCTCGTAGAAAAGATATGGATCACTTGGTTGTCATAGTTGTTTAGATAGTTAATATTTATTTTATTTCTATTTGGGTGAACACTATGTACCTATCTAATTACACGCTTGAATCGTCTCATATACCTAGTCGTTAATTCTAATTTGCTACAATATGTAGATAATCATATTAAAATATTGTCGAACCGGGTTACTCACTCATTTAAGTCGATGATATTCGATAATATTTTAATATGTTTGAGTCTCACGTTAGTTCTAATTCTAAAAATGTAGATGAGTAAATCTAAATGTAAAAAAGCAAGATCCATCTGTAAAGTGTTGATGTTAGTCCGACGACAACAATGAAGTTACTATAGATCTCGTTAATTTCATCGATGCTCATTAATCTCTTATCTCATTCATTACAATTATTACGTATTATGATAACCAAAGCATGCAGTTCCTTATTCCTACAAGTATTCAATTAATTTATTGTATTATAACATCGAAGAAAACACGTATACACCGCATACACATTCTTTGCGTATCTAATATAGATACTCGTAATGTATACTCCTGTTTTACAATAATAACCACAAACACATGAAACTAACGCAGTTTCTCTTTAGCTAGGGTTACTATTGTTTAAATTAACTTAGATAGGCTTGAACCTCAACTTTAATGTCCATTTTACTTACCTTAATAATGAAACATTTCTTCTCGTAACTAAAGTCTACAAACATCAACAGACGTGGTATTATTTTCAGGCGATCCCTAATATCGCAAACTAGCAACATTAACACAAAATACTTGGTTCTCATGCACTCATTCCTAATGATTATTCACAAAACATTATTTATTTCCGCGGAAGTAACAAACCCAAATGCATCAGGTGCAATTTTAGTAGAGTTCCTAGGTATTATAAGGATATCTAGGTTGTGCGCGCATGCCCTGTAGTTACTTTGAGCTCTTCAGAAATCTGACAACCTGGTACCGGTGCAGCGAGGTTTGCATTATCGACCAGTACAAATAGCGCAAGTGCAATGCAAGTTTCGACTTCAATCTTCCATTGCACTTGCCACATTTTCAGTGGATTCAAGTTGAACTTAACTAAACTTTTAAATAGTATCAATACAAGTTTTTGGTAGCACGAATTTAATAAATTGCTAAATACAGTAATAAAATAATACCCCGTTTTACGCGACCCGGTACAACTCCGATTTCCTATAACGCGGTTTTAAAATTTACGCTAATATTAACTAACTTGATATCTGATTGTTTATTTTCTTTCGCGCGGCACATCGGCTCGCATTTCTTTACCTTCTAACAATAGGTATTATTATGTCATTTACTGTTTTAAGTAAAACAAGTGTACTACAAATACGCAAAAAATGCTTGAGTTCAGTAATTTATTACAAGACCCCGATATACGCGATGTTCGCTAATTTCGCTATACGAGTAAGTAGGTACGCTATTTTCTCTGGAACGCGTCTTCGCGTAACGCGTGGTATTAATGTACCTATCTAAAGAAAACGATTACGAGTTAAGGTGCGTTTAAACCAAAAGAGCATTCGCTGTTCTAGCGCCCGTTCTACGAAATCAACCAATCACGTTTTGTGTACCGATCGAATTTCGTAGAGTGGGAGGTTAGAACTGCGAATATATTCTCTGGAGTATATTAAACCGTGAAACATTATAGCTTTTACGATTTTTTTTGGAGAAAACGGAAAAACAAATTTTCTACGTAAAAACACCCTGTTTAGGTGATTATTAAATGAAAACTCATTGAACAGATTATAGTACCTCTTTTACGTACGACTTAACAGGAACTGGCCACTTCACGTCGATAAATTAAATACTTGATTTTCAATGTCATGTTATTTTCCGTTGGATTGTATCGTTTGATGACATGACAGACAGTGTTATTGTGACATGTGATAATCTAATGCACATGATGATTTTTTTAGACGAAATTATAATTAATTTGATTGTTAGGAAAATGAAATCAAAAAAATTACATGAAAAGGTTTCTTAATTTATATTTAAAGTTAATTATTTTAATATAAAGTATCATGTGTTAAAATATCTGCAACTAATAAATTAGGACCTTATACAGGGTGGTCCAAACCTTGACGTCAAAAAATTTTTTTTAGATTCCTCACGTCATGAGCTATCAGAATATACCCCATGTATATTAGCCGATTTTTTGTAGTTTTCGAGTTATGAATTTTTGAAATTTTTTTTTGAGAAATTCTGGAATGAAGAAATTTATTAATAAAAAATTAACTTTTGGGTTTTTTAACTAGTTTCTTTTTGTAAAAGTATTACTGAAGATAAAGCATTTACTGACAAAAAAATTAGCGTCCTCACTTTGATACAAGTAGGATAGCATTAATGTATGTACGTAAATAAAAAAATAAAATATTCCAAGAAATTTTTGTATTCTAAAGACCGCCCTAGACCTTGAGCCTTCGTAAAAGCAAAAAAAAAAAGTGATACTTAATGATGAGGATTTTTCGGAGTAGTCGGTCAAATAAACTTAAAAAGCTTAAATTTTTTAAGTAGTAAAAAATTTCTTGAATAACTACACAAATTGAGTTTTTGTGGTATTTTCTGTCTTTGTTTATTGATAACAACAACAAAACAGGCGAAATTTTACTTTTTTTTTAAATAAAAAATTTAAAAGCTTTTTTTTAAGTTTATTTGACCGACTACTCCGAAAAATTCTCATCATTAAGTATCACTTTTTTTTTGCTTTTACGAAGGTTTAAGGTCTAGGGCAGTCTTTAGATTACAAAACATCCTTGGGATATGTGTTATTTTTTTTATTTACGTACATTAATGCTATTTTGATGCGTTTTTAACGTAAAATTTTAAATTTAGTATTTTTTATCCTACTTGTATCAAAGTGAGGACGCTAATTTTTTTGTCAGTAAATGCTTTATTTTTAGTAATACTTTTACAAAAAGAAACTAGTTAAAAAATTCAAAAGTTTTTTTTTTAGTAATAAATTTCTTCATTCCAGAATTCCTCGAAAATTTTTTTTCAGAAATTGATAACTCGAAAACTACAAAAAATCGGCTAACATACATGGGGTATATTCTGATAGCTCATGACGTGAGGAATATAAAAAAAAAATTTTGACGTCAAGGTTTGGACCACCCATTTATCTGGGATTTATAAAACAATACGTAAGAGTTAAAAATTGTTACAACTGTTAAATTTAGATTCGTGAGCGTTTTAGTAAAGACATCCCACTTTGTCGCTTGGCAAAATGTCGTTAATAATACATTAGGTTTTTTTTTCATAATCTTTCATTAAACTGAAAAACTGCTAGTTGGCGAAAAAAATGTATCATATGTTTTGTAACAGGTATACATACCATACAAGTCAGTATAAAGGTGAGACATTGTTCCTAAAATGCTCAACATTTTTAAGTATTTTAGTTAAAAAATGTAGATTTTGAGAGATTATATATTTCAGAGCTTTTACGAGTACAAAGAAAGCAGGTTCGATGAAGGAATAACACAGGAAGAGCTACGTGGTATTTCCTCCTGTGCTAGGTTCGAGTCATAGTCGTAATCGTAAATCTGTTTTCTCACATCCAAAGCAGCATGCTCCAAGGCGATAAACAATGGTTTTTCGCTATCTCCCTTTCATATCACGAGAACGTTTGGAAGCACAATAGTATTGCTGTGCCACTTCCGCTGTGGAATTAACATTATACCGTATTCACAAATGGTTCGCTGGTAGAGTATACTGAGTATAGACGAAGTAACTTTTTTGGTACATCTGCCTGTATTTGAATTGAACTCTTAACACGTTTAAATTATTTAATTTAATTTATCAAAGAAAATGGTGAGAAACAGTTTTCTGTATGTTCATTTTTGTGATAGGGCGTAGAAAAATGATACTGTAGTTAGTTAAACAATAAATTAAATGATATTGTAGGCAGGCCAAAGGTATTTTTGGTTAATTAGTATTTTCAAAATCAAACACAAATTAAATAGTAATTTTAACATAGGTATTGATTACTAATAATACATAGATTCTGTTGTATCTAATTTAATAGGGTAATACAAATCACTGCGTGATTTTTTTCAACTTCAGTTTAATCAGACATGAATGAGCTAAGACAGTCAGTAATAATTTTAATTACATGTAATTAGGTGAACTTTGTATGCAATGCTGTCACGGAATGCTTTTTATATATGTGTATAATAACGTAATTAAATAATTAGGTATGTGGACGAGGTCAGTCGGATGCATTTCTCAGCCGACTTCCAAAAATGCAGAGTTCTTAATTATATTAAGTTTTGATATGACTATAATTATGACTAAATTTTTAATAGTAGGTAATAGCTAATCGACTCCATGAGACTCTTAAAGTCTTACCATGCCATTTAAACCATTAAATCCGAACCCTAGATTTACATTATGCTATGTAGAGACATATTATTTATAGATTAGGATGCTTAGCCAAGTTGCCAATCGCTAACGCTTAGTAGCGTATCGTAGTTTTCCCTCTCTGTCACTCTTTCATATTAGGACGACAAAGACAGTTAGCTGCCTTTCGTTTACGATTGACGATAAAGCGTTAGCGATTGGCAACTTGTCTAAGCACCCTGTACAACAACAGTCGCGCTAGCTTTTTTAAGATTCGCCCCAAACTAGGTGCATGTACAAAAATGTCTTTATCTATATCCCACTTGTTTATAAATTATATACCTACCTACTCTTAAGCAGGCGTATCCGCTTAGTAAACAATTCGGCAATTTAGTACGTCGGGCTACTTAATTAGAGTATTTTAATACTTAACCTTTCATAGACTTGTGTTTTGTAGCATCTAATCATCGATTTTGTAAAAACATCGTTTTCTAATTACTTGTACACGTAAATAACTCACGCACAGGTGTCTTTCTGGTTATTATCGTAATTTGATTTTTATTACTGACTTACGTAGGTACCTAATTGAAATTACCAATCAATATTTAACTTAACCTAACAAGTTGGAATTAAAAGAGTAAGATTTGATTTCTTAAATGTACGAGTAAATGCAAATTTATGAAGTATACTAAAGTACCTATAATGTAGGTAAGTAAGTAGCCGTCTCGTGTCAGTTAATAGGAACCGCAAAAAATGTACTTTCACTTATTGTTACATTTTCTAAGAACGATTAAAAAATATAAAAATTGACAACGTAAATGCCGTTGCCTGGCTATTTATCAACAACATTGGTACAAATTCCAAGTTCGCGAACTGATTGAATGAAGAACCGTTGCAAGTCGTTTTTGCAACAATGCATTGCTGAATTGGTCTGTATATCCGCAAATAGGTATATACACTGGTCCCCATTGTATTCAATTATGAGGTAATAACAACATGCAAAGCAATTGTTAATATCATAGTAGTATGTAAATAAATGTACCTACATAGATAAAAAAAAAAAAGAACTTAGCATAGGTACTAAAAGTTTAGACTATGGAATTAGAAAGAAGACTGAGGAACTGGACGTAAAAAAAATAAAGCATTTATATAACGGTATTAAGAATTGGAATGATAAAGTAATTTAGTAAAGTCGCATTGCATTATAATAAAGAGTTCATAAGGCAAACCATAGACCAGGGATACCCAGATAGATTACTAATGTGTCCATAATTTGATTTTAAAGGGCGTGTTGAAAGGAAGCGCTAGTATTTGCTTATATACCAATATTATGCAAACAACAATATTACGGATATTCGCTTCTATTTTAGTTCTCAAGGGTGGTTAATTTTATATATTGTAAGATTAGAAAATAAGATTATAAGATCTTTAATAATGATTATGTGAATATCCAAAAAGAGCAACGAAAAGAAACGATTGTCACCAGCATTTTCATACAAACACTATCGGACACACGCTCTTTAGTGAAAACTCAAGATAGATGTCAAATACTGAAACAGATCTACATATTATGTGTTACTGTGTTTATGTTTTGAAAATTCATTTAACGTCATTGTAAATACTTACATTAACGGGGTGTGCTTCCGAATTTTTTGACTCGGGTGGTCGCAACTTCAACGCACTTTCTTGCCTGGAGCTCAAGCTGGATGATCTGGAGATGTAGCGATTAGAAAGTCTCCTCGCAAAATTGCTTTTGAAGTCCTCACATCGCATTATGGACTCGACTGGTCTGCTGAACTCTTCTCCTTGCTGAACAGTGAAGGTGTCTTGGTCTTGCATGTACATCGTATTATTAATTATGAAGTCATTGTTTCATATAAAGTTCCAAGTTCATTGAAGAGTCAGTAGTGCTACAGAAATTGAATAAAACCGCGCGGCCAGTGTACGCCCAGCACATGATGTGACGCGACCGATGCCGGTTAAGTTACATGTCACACTGGCGAGCACGGTTGCCTCGGCTGTGACGGCTGCTGTCGGCCGCGCGACACCTGCCGTCCTGCCCGTCGCCTCACCGGCAACAGGCAGTCAAAGCTCAGAAGTTATTACTATTAACTATCTTACCATACCGCAAATATTCCAATCATGTATAACCTTATATAGGTATCATAGAAAATGTACACCTAATTGGTCAGAACATCAGAATGAATGCTATCGCTGACCGCTTGTCAATAATAGCTTCAAAGAATCTTGCGCAGTCTGAATCAGAGCCATCTATTGTGATATCAGCACACAATTAACCATACCTCCCAATCCAAATAGCTAGGTATATGTTTAAAATTATGTGTTGCTTTCGACGTTCGTGTTTTTACACTTTACGAAGAGATGGCGGCAAGTACGCGTTTAATATACTCAACATACAAAAAACAAAAAATTAACTTAAATCTCTAAACAGAGATCAGTAACATCGAAAAATTGCCTGTTTGTCAGTTTTTTTACAATCCAATACATACAATACATACATATATATTATATCTACATAATTATAAACCAAATCATAAATGGCAAGTAGGCTCCAAAAGAAGAAGGATTTACTTAGTAAATCATAGATATACCTGTTATTTTTATTTGTCTGTGTAGTCAATGCACCATTTATCTATTTTAAGTGTCTTATTAAATGTCACTAAAATGGGTACCTAAATATTATTCAGCCCTAAATTCATAAATCAAAATTTATCTGTAAAACTGAATTACTCGTAAGGGTGGCGAATAGATTTACAAATACATGAGTTATGTAAATGCTTGATTGGTTAACTGAAGTATTTCTTCTCCGGTTTTCGCCTAAAACACGTCGATATGGGTACATGCAAATGCAAGAGACAGGCTGGGCTTAATCTGCTGCGACGGTTCAAACTTACTTTCAGTAAATATGCAGGTAAGTGAAACATGTTAGGCGATTTCTTGTATCACCCTAGTAGTCATTAAAATGTGTTAATATAATTTATAATATACATAATTGTATGCATGCACTTGCACACCTGTTCACAGGTTTTCTTAAAATACTTGTGGTGTAATTGCGTCTTCCACCGAATATTATTTTTCACGATTTTTCACTTTACACGATTTTTACTGTTAGTAATTTAGTATAATGTTCTACCATCTAAGTTTATATCCATCAATTTTATTATAACTTATAACCTTGATCCAACACAGAATGTCCGATACATCACATTTAAGCAGTTCGAGGTTCGAATCCCGGTGATCTTTGTGCGTTTATAACATACTTTAGTTTATAAATATTAGATGTCATATACCAAAGAAAAACGACCAAGATCACCTAATAATGTCCGAGGTGGGGATTGAACCCACGTACTCGGCTTTCGCGGCTGATGCCTGTACCCCTCGGCCACTCGGTCTTCCGACCGACATTAGGTGATCTTGGTCGTTTTTCTTTGGTATATGACATCTGATATTTCTAATTTATATAGTATTAAGTAGTGTGACTACTGGGGAAAATTAAAAAGAACAAATCAAAATATTTAATTCATACTTACATAATTTGATTTGTGTTTTCGCAATATGTTCAATACTTTAGTTTCTTAGTAGTTTTCTATATAATAAATAAAGTTCTTTACTAAATAAGACAACAGTGAATGAATAGGCTATAGATGTAGCCATGTAAATACTTATCATAGCTTAGTACTTAGGCGCAACACAAGTCTTATTTTGAGCTTACCGTAGGACAATTTTTTGATTAACATTTATTGATATAGGTATTATTTACTTTTCTCTATACTACAACAAACTTATTGTTTGCTCCCTGAGATAACGGCGATAAAAGTCCAGTTTTTTGATGTCATTTCTATAACAAGTGAGAGGCATAATATAAAAGACGTTTAAAAAACTGCACAATAAAATTGCTAGAATAGTGTTCAGTTATTATTAGGCAGTGTTTTTCCCCATAAGTTTTATAAATATTTGGAAGTATTTGCCAAAATAAACTATAAAATTGTACGTAAGTACAATTCTATTTTTTATTTTACAGATTGCCGATGTTATAAATGCCAACCGGTAACTATTTCTCATCACTGCGGTAAAAATTTTGATGTTACGTTAAAATGGTGGATGGGCAAAGTGTGTAAACGTCCATGGCACAAGAAATAAAATCTGGAATGATTTACTAATACATGGACATTAAGCGTATAATTATACAAAAAATGATAACTATGATTTTAATTAATACACAATGATTTATATGAAGTGAACGCAATAAATAAAGAGGGTAAAAGAAGAAACCTAACTGATCTAATGCTACCTATCTGAATACTTTGTTCTAATTCTCCTATGAATGTATTCATTATTATATTATAACCTAGGTACTAGAGTTAATTCTTGTCACTTACATTAAGAAACAGACTAGCACGTACATTATTTGTTTTGGATTTATCTTTGAGGTGCAATAAAGAGTTATTGTTTTGTATTCTACACGAAGCCGTGGGCATCAGCTATACTTCCATAGGTGTATCAACAAAATAAAATTAATAT
The DNA here is from genome assembly GCA_025490895.1 of Thaumatotibia leucotreta. NCBI lineage: Eukaryota > Metazoa > Arthropoda > Insecta > Lepidoptera > Tortricidae > Thaumatotibia > Thaumatotibia leucotreta. The sequence continues at coordinate 54,295 of JALPQI010003766.1, read as the reverse complement.
ACCTACTGAATAATTTTTTTGAAACAACTAAAATTATTAAATTATTGTTTTATTCAATATTTTTGTTATTGTTGTTTTAAGTATTAAGTAGTGTGACTGCTGGGGAAAAATAAAAAAATACAAATCAAAATATTTAGTTCGTAAATAATTTGATTTGTGTTTTCACAATACCTTAAATATTTTTGATTTATAAGGAGTAACACTATTATATATGTGTATGAATCATAAATATAAGATTACATATACCAAAGAAAAAAAATATCATGTTTACCAACGACGAGATGAGATCGGAACCCACGTTCTCAGCTTTTGCGGTTGATACCTAAACCATTTAGCCACTCTGGCATGTGCAAGCTGAGCAAATCCCACCTCCCGCGTTGGTAAACTCAAGTCTTTTTTTTATGAATATCAAAGTTTAACAATCAAATAATTATTGGCAATTGTCATTCCTACGTTTTATATCTGCACAAGAGCTTTGTTTTCTAGATAGTTCTATAATTTCACATAATTGTTGGAGAAGCGTAAACAACCCTTCCGCCTGCACTGAATTTTAAAAGCAGAATGACCTCCTCGAAATGCATTGCGCTGCGGACAACCTGGTATCATTGTCTTCCTTTCTACCGCGGGAGTGTATTGTACATGCATCTCACTTCAGTATTATTTCCTCCCTACCCCTTCCTAGTCTTAAAATCCCCCACAACTGCATCGGATTGCACCCCACTTACATTACTATGCGTTCACATGAGATTGTATATTAGTTAATTTAGGGCTGATTTTTTGATCCCGAATTAACAGTACCTGTGAAATAAATGTTAACTCTGCCCTTTTTTGACTGATGAATTGAGACAAGGATGATGATAATTTTAACTATAGGATAGGATTATTTGGGTATTGAAAAATCAGCCCTTAGTATCACATCATGAAAGGCTGAATAATATGACGTCACATATAATATATATAGTCCATAAAATATATGTAGGGTATGCCATAATCGATTTATCTGCTGTACGAATTCTAGGTAAAAATAACTAATAATGGGCTATACAAGGTGCCTACGAGGAATGGGGAAAGAATAACAGCATATTCCTGAGGTCAAAAGAAGCAAGAAACATTATAAAAGTTTTGGTCAATCAATCTGCAATAAAATATATTTTGAATGCCTATCCGACTTCACTGCTTAAAAAAAGCATTTTATTAATAAAACTATCGCAAAAAGTGAACGTTCAATTTTTTTCTTAGATATCTTTATTTTTTACATGCTTATCATTGTGTAATCGGCTTAAAAAAAATCTCTTCAAATAGACGGAATGGAAACGGCTAACTTTATAAATTTTTAACTTACTAAGTTATCATAAATCGCTGTTTAAATTTTTTCATTTCCTTATTGGCACGTTGTATGATGTAAGTTTTCGTTAAGTAATATGATTTTATAATATTTTCTTCGGTTAACGCGATGATCCTTATGGACTTATCTATCGGTTACACAAAGAAGACCCAACTTTAACGGAGTATTTATGAGACGGTACAGCAAATACTCGTAAGCAATACACAGGGGAGAAGTAAGAAATGTTTTTCACTTCTTATGCTCTTAAAATGTTATTTTAATCCCTGCATATCGGGACTAAAACTCTTTATTAATCTCTAGGGACTAAAGTAATTTTTTTTTAATTGACGTTGGAAACCCGTAAACAGCCACACTCACGGTGTTAAAGAAGAAAGGAAGGAAGAAAGGATAGTCGCCATTTTCAGTGCTTGTGTATGGACCACTTTTGTGCATGCCGTGGATACAATACAACCTCTAAACTTTTTTTTAATTGACTTTGGAAACCCCTAAACTGCCATTTCTGATGTTAATGATTTTTGAACGAACGATTGCCATTGAAAAAAACCTCAAAATGTCAGTCGTGTAAAAATATTAAGGAAAATCGATTTTTTTTCTTGATATAGGTACATGTATATTTAATACTTGTTTAATATATGATTAAGATTGAATCCAATTTATTACTTATGTTATGTTTTAACCAATTAGCTTCAAAATAGTTTGTAGTTAGCTCCAATTCGTTGGCTAAATATGCAAGTATTTAAAGCGTCATATTTCGAAAAAGGAATACAGATAAAAACTAAAACGCGGAACGAATTTGATTGCTTATTTTTTGTGTTTTTGTCCATAAGTAATATTGTTCAAATCGTATAATTTACGATGTCACGTCATGCGATGAAGAAGTATTAACGCCTTACTTCAGAATAAAGAAGAATGCAAAAGAGGTGGTGCAAAATCTTTTGCCGCCGAAATCTAGTGTAATATTCAAAAGCGTATCAAACTTTTATGGATTGGAAAACTGGAAAGCAAATTAGGTACCAACATCATTTATGGAAGGCGTATTTCTGACATTTTGATGAAAAATCTAAGAAATATCAACCGTCATCATCATCACCTTGTAGCATATATTCCATGCTTAAAACCGCACTGCAACGAAACCATATAACTTGAAAAAGTTTGCGAACTTATCGTCAAGTGGCCATGTCCCGAAGAAATCGGAAGTTTTGTCATCGCAGTACATATAATTTTTTTGTTTCTTACTTGTTCTTTTTGTTAATAAATACTGAGATTTTTTCCTCGCATTCGAAGTGAAAAGTAGAGTGTTTAATTCGGGACTAAACAGCCATAATGACACTCGAACTACATCCACCCTCGCTACGCTCGGGTGGATAAATAACTCGTGTCATAATGGCCTGTTTTAGTCCCTCGTTGAATAATCTACTATTACGAACCCAGGTATATATTTGCGAAAAATATACAAAATTATGTTATAAAAAAAGTATTATCTTTTTCATGACAAAGCCAAGCGGGTGATCAACTTCACTGTCGAGTGTTAAGAGCTTTTCCGGTAAAGGCATGTTCTAAAATTGGTACCTAGACAAAATTTTGAATAAAATAAAAGTGATTACTGATTATTTTCCTCTTACTTAAATGTTTAATGTGACTTTAATATGAGTTTGTTGACAATAGTAGGAATTTGAATTAGACCAAATATTGAGAGATTGCAGTTGCGTGAGTTTTTATAGTACAGGCAAAAGCAAGCAGTGACAAAAGGATATAAAGGTCCTAGTAGTTAATATCGTTTTGAAATCTATAAAGGGAATGATTACGGTAGGAATTCCTTTGCAAAAGAGCCTCCTCGCACTTATGATATCCTAATAGAAATCAGCAGAAACATGAATTGATTTCCTTACCAGGAGTTTTCGACTTAATCTCACTTATGTATTGTAAAAACTAGATACCATGGTAAAGACACAAAGTGAGTTTACGTGGTACCACAGTAATTCTACTCAATATTAGAACGACATATGATTTGGTTGTATACCAGTTATTTACAAAGCTATGTTGAGCACATTAGGGCTGTGATTCCTTTAATGCATACCCCTTCTTGCATTTATGTGTCCCTGGTAGGAAATGTTTGAAATGTTGAATTTCCCTCGATTTTATTCTCTTCGTATACCAGGAAATCATAACACAAGAGGAGAATCGTTCAAGTGAATCTTTATTGCAAAATGAACGTTGTGCAGGTAAGGTAAATCAATCTTTTCAACGGTCACCTGTATTTTACGGTTCTACCATATATCCTAACCTCACCGTGGAATCACCTCGATTACTTTCCAAAGTTGCGTTCAATGTGGGCGTGGTCACTGAAATAATGTGCGTGTACCTGTGGGCAGACTGAAACAGTTAATGTTTCATTTCAGGATTGAACTTATACAGGGTGAATAACAATAATAACCGTTAATCGTTTCAAATATTTTGTTCTTATTTGAAACAATAAAGGTCAGTATTTTAAAATGTCGTCCGTTTATTATAGTATGAAAATATATCATACATCTATTTATTCAATAGCTGCGCCTATACGTATCATCACAACGGTTTTTGTCCATATTCATAATAATATTAATTAAAGCAATTATCTTTCTAGCTAACATCAATATCAATGTGAACAAATGTAGGTATTTTATACGTATTCAGAAATAAAAAAAAAGCTGCCGTAAGCAATGGACGCCTGTAACTTGAACAAAGCTATAAGTATCAAATAAATATTATTTTATTATTAATATTAAGAGCCTGTACTGTGCCACTACAGGGCAAAAGCCTCCTTCAAATTCTTCCACGTATCCCTATCCCCTGAAGTCTCCCACCAGTTCTTGCCAAAGTATTAAATAATGTGATACAAACTAAGGAAAAACGTTATTTCTATTTTTTTACTCTCATCCCCTTAAACTGATCTAACTATAGGTACCACTAAAAAACATAAGATTTATTTTCAGGTGTTTGTAGTTCGGGTAAATGTGGTTTGTTGTCTTATGCCAAAGAACACAATGAAGGGTTGAGACGTTAACAATTTTAACTTTTGTGTTTTTGATTTGTGAATCACCCTAATTCTATAATTTGTGCTTTAACTGAATAAACTTTTATTCGTTTTATTCTAGTAATGGGTAACTTATTTGCAGGAATTGTATGCAATATTTAGTTTTACATTAGGTTAAGAGGGTTGCCATTTATGTTACCAACCGTGAACTCACTAATGGCCCAATGGAAGACCAGCGCTAGTTTGTTTACAGCCAGCAATATGCTGAATTGGAAACCATTTTGTGGCACTATTTTTTATATTTGTATGTTCGTGTTCCTTTCGTGTAATGTGTTTTTTATATTGTGTTGTGTCACAAATAAATGTTTTTTCTTTAATTCTTTATTTTTTTCTATTACATTAACTGAATTGATTGATCTCACCTAATAAATTGAGTGTTTCCACGCTAACATTACTTATAGGTAGCAAAATAGCACAGCAGCTAGCTGCATGCGCTCTTACTAGGATATCATAACAAAACGCTGGTTGAGCTGCACAACAGCATCTATGATTCACCTTGACATAATATTAACAATCTATGTTCCTCTAGTAAAATGTCACCTATGTGTAGTTATAATAGTAGTTATATCTAATTAATTTGGCAGCCTCCGTAGCCTAGTTGGTAGTGACCCTGCCTACGAAGCTGGAGGTTCCGGGTTCGAATCCCGGCGAGGGCATTATTTGTGTATTTATTTATCACAAATATTTGTTCCTTGGTCATGGCTGTCTATGTATTTAAGTATCTATATGTATCTATCTATTATATATATCGTCGCCTGGTACCCACATCACAAGCCTTAATTGAGCTTACCGTGGGGCTAGGTCGATTTGTGTAAGATGTCCCAAGATATTTTTTTTTTTTTATTTAATATGCATTTATTGAATATATTAATAATTTAAGTGTATATTTTGTAGTAATGTATGTAATAATAATGTCTGAAAAGCATACACAAAATTCTATTTAACGCAATATTACCAGGGAGCTTCTAATACTTAAACTACATATTACCGTAGCACAGTAGAATAATAGTACTACCGTAATCAAAAATAATGGAAAAATTAAAAACTCTCAAAATGCAATATAAAACTACTTGCTCTCTTAGCAGTAAGAAATTTAAGAAACTTACCCCTTTATTTGTAAACGTCTCCTAACTTAGCAAACCGATAAGCTGCGAACAAATAAAACATGGAAGCCGCACGCCATAGTAAATTGCCTTTCAAAAATGGTCCTGAATTTTAGTTGACAAAATGTCACCCCTTCTTTAATGCATCAATTTAAGACAATGAATTTCAATGTCAACCTATAAAAACTTAAACCGCCTTTTAAAAATAGTTGTGATTGGTCCATCATAGTTTTGATTGGCTACATTCATTTCGCATTTGTCAAAGATGTTGCGTCGAAATATGCGCGGTGTTAAGAAAATCGTTATGTTCTGCCCATCTTGGCACAATTGAACAATCGTTCTTGGGGGCATTTTTGAGCTGGCGTTAGACGTCCATGTTATATATGGTCGCAGCCGATAAGTATTTGTACCGATAAGTTGTTTTCTTTCTGTCGTTTTAATATGTTTCCTAAGTCAGAAGACGTTTATGAATAATGGGGTAAGAATAAGTGTATACCACGTGACCAACTTTACTATGAATGGAGCAACACATATCTACGTATATGTGTTACGAGATACGCGGTTTATCGTTAGTTAATAATAGAAAAAGTTACTTAAAAGTGTTACATAGTTATTAGTATGAATAACCTTGGCCCATTCCAATAGCCGCCTTTCATCCGCGTTGAGTCATTGCTCATTAAAGCGCTCTACACACGATACCAATTTATCTTCTCAACAAACTGAGAGGGAACGTTAGAATGCTTTGATAAAAGTTCTCATTTAACACTTTTAGCAGTTGTTGGTGTGCTGGTGAAGCAACTGGCCCCTTCTAACGTTGCTTAAGTTCCCCTTTTTATGATTGAAAAACCACATTATATTATTTATTACTTTTTTAATTTTTCAAACACATATCGGTTTAATATAATATCGGTTTTATACTACAAAAAAATAGGTACCTACCTAAACACATGTAAAATGATACACAATATCGAAAAAAATGGCTTTCAAAGCTTACCGAATCACATTCGTCTATTCAAAATATGTTCCGTCTTCATCTGTTATATTATTATATTGATATCGTCTGTAGAATGCTTAATCGCTATTGCACGAGACTGCGCCCGCGCAGCAACCGGAGGGCACCGACCGACGCATGTGCAACTAACTTGGACCGCTGGGTATATGAGGATTTGAAGAAATCTCGTTGTTGAATTTGCATATTAAAATAATTTTAAAAGGTTTCAACCGTTCCTTTATTATAATTTTATTAAATAACAATATTAGATAGACAAAAATATAAAAGGCAAATATACAGGGTGGTAAGGGACGACGTTCCTTCCCGCTACCGACCGAGTTCACCAGCCATTACGATGAACTTTCAGTATGGGACCAACATTGAAATATGTTTTTAAAAATGTAACCCCTCATACAAAGTCAGTGATTAGTTAGAGTTCAATTGTATGGAAAAGTCAATATTCCATGGACGCTTTTGATGTTGGTCCCATACTGAAAGTTCATCGTAATCGGAACGTCGTCCCTTTCCATCCTGTATGGTAGGTACTTATTTAAACATCATATATGTAGGTATATTGCTCGTGTTTATAGTACATGGTAAAAAAGTGGTATTCATTCATATAACAATAAATAAATAAAATGTAACTATTGATTCATAAATAAATATAAAAGAAACGAAACCTATACCTAGATTTTTTCTTCACGAACTAGAGATTGACAAAATGAGACATCGACATACCTAACTGTTATCGATAAGTCTTAAAGTAATAGTAATAGATATTTAAAAAACAAATAAAGTGCCACAAATCATACTCGAACCGCGAGTAGGTAATCATAAAGGAAGGCATATTCAAAGCGACACATACTCTTCTTATATATCGTGCATTTAGTACACCTTCAAAATAATAAAACGAATAAAACAATATGGTAACGCCATAGGGAACAATTAACATAAAAAATGGCCTATATAATGTCTTGTATTACTTCTAGGTTACCTGATTTCACGAAGTTAGCAATGTTAACATTTTTATTAGTATCGGGTGTCCTAATCGATAACTATTACCTATCTATGTTTTATTTGGTTGATCCCTCGAATTTGGTAGAAAAATTTCTAGGTATACCTACTAATGAAGACTTCAGCAAATTGGTTGCTGCGAATCGAAAATCTGCGACATGTCACTTTAATTATACTTCAGTTTCATTTATGGTAGGACACCTGTACTAAGAAGAAGAAAAAGGCGATTTCTGAAACATCATGTAACCTACTAAACTTACCACAAACTCTAAAGGGTTGAAAATGTTGTTACAATATATTTAAGTATGTATACCATTGAAAGGCTTTTAAAAAGAACACCTATTTAGTGTTTCAAGGTTTAGTAGGTCAGTGGCTTGGGTCGACCGCGCACCGCTTATGACATAATATAATTATGACGCAACGTACTAAAGTAACTGAGGTTTCGCTATCTCGTTCCTTCTTATCTGTTCCGTGCTTCTCCATTTCAGATATTGTAACACGTTTTGCAAGTTACATTGTTTTGAAAAGGTTCATAAACGTAGGTTTTTTTAATAAATTATATTGGTATGTGGAATCATAATATTTACTCCACTTACTAACTACACAGATGGTTTTTCGGGAATTGTAATCTTTATTATAGAAAACAAAATAAAATAGTTGAATTAAGAAAAATCCAAAAAAATGTGACAGTTATGATATTCCCATTTTTATCGTCTTTTTTCGATACCGTCACATGCCTAAATACAATTTATTAAAGTCCGAAATAGACGTCGACCATTATCAGAATATGAAATATATTATGATGATCACAACCAGAGTCCGTTTAAAGATGGATTAGACATACATCGTATGTTATAAACCGCAACACTTAAAAAAAATGTCTCATCAACAATTTTCCTGTGGGAGACGGAGTTCTATTTGCTTTTTAACAAACCACTGATAAGTATGGATTGAACTGTCGTAAAGTCACGGCAATGAACTTTAAGTGTTACTATAAAAATACCTGGGATTCATTGAAGATCTATAGCCTGTTCTGCATGCCAAAGGCGGTTATAACTCGATAACTTGATAATAGGGTAGAGGAACAGAAAATAATAAATAGCAAGTACTTACGTAGTAAAATTAAACAAGCCGGGAACATCAACTAGATAGGTATCCTAATAGATAGGATACATATCTAGGATAGGTATCGTATCGTATCGAGTAAATATCCTACCCTAGATAGGTATCCTAAGCGAACATACGATACGATTGACCCATGGTTTTAAAATTGACCCTACAATGTTTACATACAAAGGGATTATATATTTAATATAGTTTTTTTCTTCAAGAGTGCTATTTCATGTTATTTACATGAAGACAATTCAAATCTAAAGTATACGCATTTCTTTTTTCGAATAAGTAACTTTGTATTAAAAACACCCAATCTAAAAGTCTCGAATTCCGGAAGCGCACGATTAGTATGTTGTCACATCTGCAAAAAAATATGTACTCGTATGTACTTATATTTCGTAATACTTTATATTTCTTTTCATTCTTTCGTTTGTAATTAAATGTGACTGTGTTTGAATGCAGTTTATACCGGTGTCCCAAAAATGACGCAAAAACTAAACTTACAAAAAATGGGTTTTATTGTCCAATTTTTTTTTCCTGATACATATAGCACACAGAATAGGGTTTAATATAACATAGCACATCGCTCTGCAACCCTGTTTTTAGAGACGAAAAACGGTTTTGACTCCATTTTCTGACCGGTTTCCATCCAATTTCAGTTAATCTCAAATATTGCGCGATTAAACATAATTGGTTTATTTTTACTAAGCCACATTTATTATTAAGCCACATTTAAGAAAAAACATGGAAAATTCAAACAAAAGAGTAAATTTCCGGTGTGTTTACCATACTTAACCCTAATTTTTGTACTTTATGATTTAATCAACAAGTAAGAAAATCAAGGATAAAAATTCAATTTTTCATTGATTTGTAATCTTGCGTTATTTTTGGGACACCCTATGTTATTTTATATCTAGAGTTTCTATTTCTATATTTTAATTTATTATTATACCGAGCTTTTTCGATGTTATCTAATAGAAGTGTTTAAAAATGTATTCCATTCCGTTATGAGTTTTCCTTGCCAGTCTACTCTAAACATACCTACAATAAATGGCTCGCGTTCGTAACGCACATCTGCATTCTGTGTTATAGGTTATTATTTGACAAATGACACAATTATAATAAAATGCATATAAATTATATTCTATACGCAAGTAAAGGTAGGTTTTTCCTCTGTTATTTTTAATTTTGTAATATGTCAATGTTAACGTTTATGTGAAATGGCTTATTACGAAATTACCGAGAAGTACCAGACTTCTGTGACCCGCATTTTGTCAGCCAACTTTATCTTTACAGTTTTTGAGCAAGGTAATAGTATGTACCTAACCGACTACAATATAAGTATACCTATTGAGTTTAACGATTTGCGTAAACTCACTTAACGAGGTTGTTAGTCAGTTGGATTTTTTTGGGGCAGCGTGCTACGAGATCCCGTGTGCTTACTTTCTAAGGGCCTAGTGTAGGTAATAACTTATAAAAAACGTCTCGATCGCGTTTCCGTTTTCATCGTCATTTGTATGAAATGGCGATGAAAAACGTAAACGCGATCGAGACGTTTTTTATAAGTTATTACCTACACTAGGACCTCTACTCATCCCGCTCGTACTCGCGTAAGTATTGGTGCGAGTGAGCCGTATAGAAAGTATGGGTCTCACCAAACCAATCGACGCGGAGTCGGCTTTCGCCGAGTGTTTTACACCACACTATTCGCATTTAGCCGATCGACCGTCTCCGCGGTTGAACACCTGCGTTCAACCGCGGACGGCGGCGTACGGCCGTAGAAACGCTCGATCGGCTGCGATTTGCTACCGTAACAGTTGTAAAGCGGCGATCGGCTCTCCCGTGCTCCGTCCTGCCGTCGAGACGTCAGACAGCACGCGTACAGCCGCTGAGTCCGACGAACAGATAGATAGGACAGCGGGTGATCGGCAATCGTAAATCTCATTTTTGGAGACTAGTTGTTAGTAACTAGTTTGAAATTGAACAGACGTGTATGATTACGACAGTATTACTTCGTGTTGTCAGATCTATTGCAGATTTTAATGTGGGTAATAATTCAAATGAATAAATACAAACGCATCAGTAGCTACTTCGGCCGTCATCGGCTCTTTTCGGCCGTCGTCAGCTATGTTCGGCCGTCGAAGACGCTGAACGGCTTCCGCCAGCTCTGACCGGTCCTTATCGTAGGTACTCGGCCGTGATCGGAGCCGTTCAACTCTTTCCGGCAGCGTACGGCGGTATTAGGAGATTTAGGAATGCGAACGTGTGCGTTAGGCTGCCAACGGGGTCGTACGAATGCGAACAGCTTTACGGCAAAACGCCGTTTTCCCGTCGAAACACGTCGTTTCGCGTGGGCCGAGCCGATTTACGATGTCCTCGCTCTTATTGCGTTGACATAAAGCTTTTTCCGTACGCGATTAGCCGAAACGGCGCGGACTAGTTTGGTGAGACCCTATGCCCGCGTTAAGCGGCGGCATCTCATGGTACGGCCACTGTAGCTGTACCATGAAGTTTTCTTTAATTTTTGGCTTTTTTGTACATTGCCGTAAGTTGAAACCTAGGAAACTATCGGTTCTGAATAGGAATGGAATTGATAGGCATAAAAAAATAAACGTGAAAAATAAAAAAATGATAATTTTCATAAAATTTCTATGGGGGTTTTAATTCTTAATTTCGGGGTTTTCTAGCCGAAAAAAATTATTTTGGTCCGATACATGCTTTTGATCCTGAATAGAAACAGAATCGATTGGCATCAAAAAAAGTTTGTCAACCTTTGTATGTTTTTCCAAAATCTGTAAACGCTAATCTCCATTAATTTTTAAATCGAAGGAAGGTCTTCTAAGACCATTTTCGCGTAGCTACTCTGGATCTGGTAGCTGCCCTCACTGACCCAAAAAGAATTTCCACCCTCTATACCTACGCGACGAAAATTTGCCGTGTGGTGGCGGCTGTAAGAACACATTTGTCACCACCCCAACTCTTCCTGCGGGCGTCGTAAGAGTCGACTAAGGGATTGAAGTGTCACTGACCATTCTACAAGATTGATGATGGGCAGCAGCGTCATCATAGTAGACACATTACTGCGATCGTCAATCGTCTTGCCCAGCGTGGCGATTATGGGCATTATGGGCCTAATGCGTCTATACGCATAGTTATATATGCGCGTACCTATATAGCTATAGGAGAGGCCTACATCCAGCAGTAGACTAACATAGGCTGATGATGATGATGACGATGATGATGATGTTGATACCTACGAGTAAAAATGCGCCCTATTATTAATACTTAGGCTGAAATAATTATTTCAATATATCAATATCTAATTACTTTGTAAACAGTTATGCGTTATATAATATATGAATATACTGATTAATTTCATGAGTAACCCGATAAACTTGAAGGGTGTGTTTAAAATACCTACTCCCTTCGGTCGTGCTTTAATTTATCTCCACTCGTTTCGAACTCTTTTTATTCGCACTTGTATCGTAATGTACTATTTTGGTACTTAGTTCTGCCTCCAAGTAGCAAAAAAACTAACGAAATGAAAAACATTTTTTTTTATTCATGTCATTTTCGTGAATAAGTCTGAAACAAAAGGAGATCGAAGGCTGTTATTACGCTGTGTTACAGTGCTATTAGAGGTCCTGTCTGAGGTGCTGTAGTATGTACCTCAAATTACAACCAAATACCTTAAATTCCGTGAGGGGGGCAATCTTCATAGGTTAGCCTGTTTACCTTTAGTTTGGTTATGTATGTTAAGACAAAGTAAGGTAAGCAATCGCTGTGGTCTTGAAGAATGTTTTTTTTATGAGATATGGGTTTGCTTTGAGTCTAAGCACTTTATGCAAAGACGGGCAAGTCAATATTAATGTTCAATTTATTCTACAAAAAAAGTATCTGTGACTACAATACACTTTCTTTTATTCAGAATAGGTAGACGTTTGACCACGATCATACCTGCTGGTAAGTGATGAAGTAGTTTACGGTGGAGTACGCTTACCTATGAGATACCTATTTACTCTTGCCTTAAGGGCTTGTCCATTAATCACGTCATACTTATGGGGGGGGATGGGGGGGTCAAGAAAAAAATTCCAATTATCACCATAGGGGAGGGGGGGCCATCCGACAAATCACGTGTAATTTTTTGTTACTCTCGAATCTGCTGAACAGCATTATAGCCTGTTAAAAAAATCTTAATTTTTTTATAAAACACTTTTTAAATACTAAGTTTTAAAACTTCGCGAACATTTAGCTCGCAGTGGCAAACAAGTACGTAAATTCAAGTGGTATTAAAAGGACTACTTCAGTCGGCAAAAAATTACACGTCATATTGGCTAGGGGGGGGGGGTTGTCCTGAAAATATCACCAAATATCACCATGGGGGATGGGGGGTTCTAACACAGACCAAAATCGTATGACGTGAGTAATGGACAAGCCCTAATATTCAGATTCTACATATGCGGAAACACAGATTCAGGCAAGGCATTCCACTCCTTGGCAGTTCGCATAAGGAAAGTGAAGCGATGCCGGAGTGCCGATTGTCTGGTAGTCCGATGGTAAAATGGGGACGGAGGAATAAGGTTGTGCAGTTCTTCAGCATACTCTCCGAAATGAATACTTTAAAAAATCGACAACTTTTGCCATAATTCATGTTCCTTCTTTTCTTAGGTTGCAGATTCCGAGCATAAACAGATATAACCGTTATAAATATATACATTCTTCAAGATATCAGCGGTTTCTTATAATCCGCAAACCGCAAATGGTTCCTCAAATGGTGAAAAATGGGTGGTGGTGGCAAATGGGTTCAAAAGTTACAACTACTTAACTTGTTTCTTTTGTATTTTTACGACTAATGACGCCTATTTGAGGATTTGGTATTATTTTATAACGAATAAAGTAATAATGTACGTAGACATACAGCAATCTTTCATTGTCTTAAAAGCAATTTTCGTTCATGCGCGTGATCTTTAAGATTTTTCTTGGTATACACAGGTACACAGTAGGTACATACCTATTGCACTAGAAATCAGCTAAAACGTAGATGCATGACCGGCTGATGTTTCGCAAAGGGCTGTTATTACACGAAACGTACACTTAGGTCTGTTACAATTTCCCACCAATTTTTGTCCACCAAGTCATGGTCGACCTTAATCGTCTGCGCAATGTCTCGCTATTATCTAACGCGTATAATACATTTACAGAGGCTAACAACCAACCATTTTCTTATTCGTACCATGCCCATAAAACATTACGGGAGTTGAGATTCTACGATATGACAATTAGTGATGCACTATAAATTTGTTAATTGGCAATTCGTAACATATGTAACTACCTATACATAGGCAAAAACAAATAGAGTAGGTTAGGTTATGATTTTATAGGTATAGGTGCATATTTTTTATTAATAGTCGTTGTTTAGTTCTTTAAACTACTAGGTACCTATTTACTGAAAGTTTTAAAACAACGTATTGCATTTTAAATTAGGGTATGTGAAGCCTTAATCGTTTTATTACTTATGAACACTCAGACCACAAGAGACACACTTAACACTATAAAAAATAAATAAAAATTGCACGGCATTTTTTTTTGAAGTTAATTTTCATACATTTTTTTAAACAAAGGGATCATCCATTAATTACATCACACATCAAGGGGGAGGGAGGGGGTCCACAAAATGTGACATATAGTGACAGGGGGAGGGAGGAGTCCCATGTTTGTGACCTCACAATCCTCACATACATGAACATGAAAGAGTGAATCCAAAATCCTTGAACAGAGGAAGAATAATTATTTAAGAATTTTTTTTAATTTTGTTGTTATTCTCGTCGTTACCTAATTTTATAAATCATTTTACGCAACCCTAATAAAAAGTTAGTTTAAAGTGATGTTGTAGTTTTTACCTTCCTAAACTAAAAATCTAAATGTGACATCACACTAAGGGGGAGGGTGTAGTATAATTGTGACGAAGTGTGACAAGGGGGGAGGGAAGGGTAAAAAAATCATGAAATTGATGTGACGTAATTAATGGATGATCCCAAAGATTCAAATATATATTTTGCAACAAACAGAAAGAAAATTAAACTTAAATATAGAAATACTAAAAATTGTTTAATAATTTTACTATTAAAATGCCTCTAGGCTGTAATAGCAAATTTTATTATAGTCCTTTTACCTACTGCTCATGGAAAATAGTATGGAGCACTGAGCACTGATTCAATTCATGCGTATACTAATGTGACATAATACTTTGAGGTATGTACAGTTACGGAAATATGTGGTAGTACTGATGCGAATAAACAATTATTTTTGTATACGAATAAATTGTTGTTTTTGTGCGGTACCCTAATAAGAAGATCAAGCTCTCTCAATGACACCTCTAGCACCTTCATATCAATACCTATGTTATAAAAGCTTCATCTCTCGAAATAACATTATTGTATCGTCGTAAACAACATCACTAGCCTCTGCTCATCTACAATACTTTACATGTCCTATGAATAAACGCTAAGCGCCTAGCCGTCCCGGTCCTCAAAAAATACAAAAATACTGGAGGATTCCGCACTTTATCGATTGTAATGAATGCTGAAATTAACATGCTTGAAAGCTGACAAACGTTGAAAGCTCTGTAGAAACTTTGAAGAATGTACGATCAGTCAGTATATTGCTCCTCATTATCATTCAACAACATTCACTGTGGGATATATCCCTTCCACAGGGATTCCACATCCATTGATCGTTGTCTGATTTTATCCAGACGATTCCTGCCATCTTCAGACGATTCAAGTCATCGGGTTCATCTTGAGGGAGGCCTCCCAACACCGGACGATGAAATAAATAACTTCAGAAATTATTTACTTTTTATTAAATAGATAGATTCAAAGGGAATAGTTTGATTATATATAATCTAAGTCAGTTGCATAAATGTTTTAAAATAAAATTAATACATTTTGTAAAATGTAAACCCGAATCCGACTGCACACAAAAGAAATGAAAAACAATAAAATAAAAATGTTTCGTTCCCCTGACCATCCACTAAAATATCATCACTGTGGTTACAAGTCCATAACGCAACTTTAGCAAAATACAGTGCAAGCGTGGTTCGGCATCAGTGTCTGCCAGGGCGCAGTGGTGATCGCACGCGCTCTGTCGAGCTCTCACATTGGAAGGAATACCCCACATGTGAGTACGACTTTAAAAGTTTCGTAGTGAAGTTCGCTGAAAACATTCTGTTTATTTATAAACATACGTACGTACGCTGTGCGAATAAATGCGTTGCGATAGTGTATAAGTTACAACATTTTTACGCAAGTTTTTTAAGGGGATGATCGCTGGTCAGTTTCCAAACAAAAGTGCAAGTTTTATACGTGCTTCATGAACAATTTTCAGGTGTTTAACTAATTTACGTAAATATTCAACGTTAACTGAACTTTAAATTCCGTATGATTTTGAATTCATTGTGGCATGTGGTCTCCTTTGAGCAAATTGATTACCCCGAGAGACTTAACGCAATAAGTATAATAACATAATAAAATCCCCTAAGTGAACACCTACCGGCCTACTCTTCTAAACTGAAAAAATATCGTATCAATATGAAGATTGCACTCCATTGCCAAATCTGAAATATATTTATTTAAACTTTCACGATTATCACGCATATTTTAAAGACAAAAACGGGTCTTAATCGCGTAAACTTACGTTTAATTATATAATCTGCCTGCGACCACGGGCACGGGTGTAACGTCATGCCCGAAACGTCAGGATATAATTAAACGTAAGTTTACATCTGAAATATTTGCGTCTCCTGCCTTATACGTACGTGTAAAACAGAAGAAAAAATGTGTCAAGCATTATAATACTGTTTAGGAATGGTTTCTTATTATTAACTAGCTACACGATGACTCTAACGTTTACTTGTTAAAACCAATTATTTTATTTTTCTACCAATAGGGATACATTTTCAAATTATTATTAGTAGTAGTATTACTTAAATAAGATTCATGAGAATGATACCCATTAAGAATTTTATCAGACTAGTTTTCTAAATCAAAAGATTAAGATCCCACACTTTTTTCATCGTAATTGTTCTCCAAATCCAAATTTATTATATCGATGACTGTTCGACTAATCGCACGTTAATTATTCAATCGTGTAAACTTAAAACATAGCGATTAGTAGTAACTGAAATTAGTGAATACGGTTTAATAAAGTTCGCTTGATTGAAAATGGAATAGTAATAGATTTGGCATTTATAGACTCACGTCGTCTTAATAGTTTTGCAGAGACATGTATATTAGTATTTACCAATCGTCAGTAGAATCTAAAAAATGTAAACAAATATGGCTGACTTTCCATAGCATTTGACATCTTTGACACATATCGTGAAACACGTTCGCAGATAAATTTTTACGTTAGTTTAATACTAGTACATTATCAATAATTAAACATGTATACATGTGAACTCAAGGTTTAAGATTTTAAGTGAATAATAAAACCAAGATTGTGTTCTAAAAGTGCGTGATTTTGGAGTTGTGCAAGTTTTACGTTTATTTACATTTTTTTAGCATCTACTGACGATAGGTATAATGTAAAACGTTATAAGATCACTGTTCGTACCCATGTAAATATGTATTAAAAATAAATAGGCGTAGGCCCGTATCACAGTAGACTGCACCAGCAAAAGACTTGTACCTAATTGATTTGCCAAATTAAAAACCGTTGGCTCATCAAAGTCACAATATGTTTTATTCAATTTACGCATAAGCAAATGCTAAATCCATCATTCTATCCCTCCACTACTGACCAGAGAAGAAACGCGTTCAAAATAATAAACAGGTTGACCTCAGCTAATGGAAATGCCCTGAAGACCCGCGTAGATAAAGTATTCAGAATAATCTATCGTTAATATTTTATAATAAAAACAAAAGAAAAAAAATTAAAACATATTTTCTATAATCATTACCAAAAAGAAACGTCCTGTTTTGAGGTTAGTATCAGGACCTAACGCCATCCTGACGTGATATTGATATGACATTGCCCTGGTAGTAAAATTTTGAATAGATTTGGTATTTTATTTTACATTTTATTTTATTAAATTGTATTGTTGACATTGTTAACAAAAGTGAGAATCATATTATGAGTGACATAAATAAAACGCTAATCAATATGCTTAAAGAAAGTCCCATATTATAAGGTGCATTTAGACCAAACGAGCATTCGCTATTCTATACCCCACGCTACGAAATCAACGAATCACGTTTTGTGTAACGATCGGATTTCGTAGAGTGGGGGGATAGAATAGCGAATGCTCGCTTGGTCTGAATGCAGCAGTATTCGATGACGATAATATTACCTCGGAAGTTACTTACATTATACAGGTAGTTTCAAAGTAAAACATCGAAATATTCTAATCTAAAACATTACACAAAATTATATTTATTCAAGTTCACATTGTTGTACTATGTAAAGGTCTCTGTTTGTGTGAGAGAAAAATAACATTTAGTGACAAACCAACTATTCTTATTACATAATAGGCAACACTGTGTGTTAGTAATGTCATCAATCTCCATTTTTCTCTCTTCGTGCTATTAATTCCATTGTTTACCCATCATCACTTCGAACAGTGTAACATTTCCATTTTCACAATTTTTTCCCAATTCGGATCTTTTTTTTTCTTTAACCCGACCGTCAGCCTTCAACAAACCGAATCAGCTGAAAATGTAACATAAATGTTAATAGGACAGTTTATATGCTTATTGCATATTGAGAGCGAATGATATCGGGATTCTGATTGAAAATAATACAAAAATTCAAAGTTCAAAGATGAAACCGTGAAACAAAATTCCTTGTACGAGGTCAGGCACACCGCTCAATTAGTATCGTAGGATTCGAAGAAATTTTTTAGGTAGGTACCGTCGAGGAAATTGAATGTTTATAAGTTTATGGCTCACTTTACGTTGGACGTGCTTAGTACATACAACATAACCAATCTAACTTGAACCGCAAACTGCTAAACATTTAATTTCCTCGACTGTACATAATTATGTTGAAGGTTCGTATTACGTACTTATGTAGGGGGTTTTATTGCTGTCCCTGTAATAGATTTTTATAAATGAAATGGGGTATAAATATATTGTTATGATTTATGATATTATTACAAAAAAAATATCCAAATTAAAAGAATTTGGTATTCAGATTGTGTTAACCATTAGAGTGATACTCGTAGGTTGGTACACCTTTTTCATTGAAAAGCAACCAATGCTTGTTTAAAACAGAGACAATTATCCAAACCGGACTTTGATAACCGAGTTGCGTTGGAAATCAGTTTTACGCAAGTTTCGTCATCAATATCAAGTTTTTGACAGTCACATATAGTACCGTTATATTTTCGTCATTGCGTCCATTGAGGGAATAGTTATCTAAGAATGCGTGAAAAAAGAAATGTGGGTGAATGTTTTATATATTTAACACGATAAGGGTTCTTTTGTACCTACCCTTTTGGTACGGAATCCTAAACAGCATTTAGGTTACTTATTTACGATGAATGGAAACTTTTATAAAACACAAGAAAATGCATACGTTTTCACGTGTTTACGTCGTAGCAAACCTGGAATCTGCAAGATACTTGCTGGGCAAGTTAAACTGGACAACCAATTTTTACTATTTAGCATCATAATTTTTATAGCGGAACATACAAGACATACTCCTATAAAATTTAATTACACTAGTACTTATAGTTTCCGAGTAATTCGACAGTGACAGACGGACATGACGAATGTATAAGGGTTCCGTTTTTGCCATCCGGAACTAGTGTAAGTATATTTAAATTCCATTTTTAGACAAATAGCAAAGTGGTTTTAATTACCTACTAACATTAGATACAATTATTTCGTTTTCTTTATATACTACTCAAAAGAAAATAAGGGTCACTTCATTTCAGTTGAATAAGCGTATCTAAATAAGTGAGTTTTAATTTTTCGTCCATTGTCAACAATAAACTTTTTAAATTGTAATAAACACAATTATTTAATGTAAACAAATGTAATAGGTACTCGTACATTGTATAAGTATATTAAGTACAAGTTACAGCCATAAACTCGGCCATTATTTTCTTTTGAGGAGTATAGTTGAATATGAAGACCATCAATTTGACAAATTTAAGTATAATTATTTAGGTATAATTATAATTATAAACCCGTAATTTTCACCAGTGACATCAATTTGTCAGTCTGCATGCTCACCATAATCATTTTTATCTCCATTACTATCAGAGATCGGACAAATGTGCGTCATTGTTCGCAATAATATGGATATGGCTTAAAATTTGATTAAATGAATAATTAAATGTATAATATCTTGACATTTGATTTCGAAGCTTTGAGGTGACTATTTACAAAGGTTTTTATAGTTACCGGTGTCAAATAGGTAATTTTCTGAAAATTATTAAATGATTAATTTTTCACTCAACTTTGGAGTCATGTCCATATTTTTGCGAGCAATGACGCACATTTGTCCTATCTCTGATTATTATTGACATGTTCTCAATACTACTTTTGCGGAAACCCATTAAAATTTAAAAAATCTAAATATCCCATATAAATCAGTGATATGGTAAAAGTCAAGTTATTATATACATAGGTAAGTCATTATTGTTGATTAATAATTTCTATAAAATTATAAATTTTTGAACCGACTCTATTTCCAAAGCTCTAATATCTAACTAACCTAAATTATATCTAAGGTTATACTTGTAACAATTTAAGGTTTATTTTTATTCGTTCATAGTTTACAGGCGCACGATAATACTTTACATTATTTACATACATAGCCTCTTCAATTTGCACTCATCGCTGCTGATTTATATTACAGCATTTCTGGCCCTAAGTCAAATTTTCAACATTTTATTGTAATAGAGAAATAATTTACTTACGGTAAACAAATTTTAACTAGGAAAAAAACAAATGAACACCATATTGTGATGATTTCTTACCCTACAACCTTCTCTACCAGTCAAGCAAGGTTGAAGAACAACAAGGTCAGGCCGTGAGAAAGATTACATAAGATGTGTCATAAAATGCTATTGTTACTCAACCAATAATTGTGGGGTCGTGTGGGGTCGTCAATGAAACTCAAATTCCATCGGATTGCATACTTTTACCAAAATAACTGAGAAAGCTGACGAAAATGATACCAAAAGATGCAGCCACTTCCAAAAAACGTGACCAGATGAATGAGATGTCCGTTTACGCTCTGAGGAATGCCAACTCCAGCCGGTATGCTACGACTTGTCCTAATGTGAGACCAAATAAATTTGGGCTGCAAAAATATCTACATAAAACAAAAATACCTATCAAAACAGAACTGTACAAATCGCAAAAAATTTTACATTTGGCCCACTTCTTCGATATTGATAAAAATTGGTAGGCTGGTAAAGTCAATGATGTTGAGCAAAATTCACCATATTGGCCCAAATGTTTGTATAAATGAAACTTTTGCTTGAAAACTGGGTGTTTAGACAATATGTCAATCGCTAGCGCTTAATCGTCAATCGTAAACGAAAGCCAGCGAACTGTCTTTGTCGCACTAATATGAAAGAGTGGCAGAGAGGCAAAACTACGATACGCTACTAAGCGTTAGCGATTGGCAACTTGGCTAAGTATCCTGTGCAACTCGAAAAAGGATACAAATTGGTACGCCGGTAGAGTCAATGATGCTGAGAAAAATCCACCACATTGGTCCAAATGTTTGTATAAAATGAAACTTTCCTTTTGTTATCAAAAATGTATAGGAAACTGGTAACAATAAAGGAACGTTTCATACAAACATACCAATTTTTAGCAATTTTATTGGAGACGTGATCCAAATTTACAAACTTCTTGAGAAACGCTCAATTACGCGTTTCGTTTTTAACTAGAACCCATTGTTTATAATTAAACAAATCTTAAATATCATTGCATTAGGAGGGATGCATGTCAATTCTTTCAATTATAAATCAACTCAATTACCTTCTTCTTCTTCTATTAACTCAATTATCTACACAGATATATAGATATATATATTACCTACATCGCGCAATTTATTTGGTATATTTGCACAAATGTCCATGGTCATTGTTTCCTGTGAACACACCTACATATATTTAAACATCTATGGAGAATATACTATGTGTCGCTCGATTGCAACACCTTGGAGGTCAGAAATAATACGCGTTTACAACAGTACCTACGTATTTTATTAATTAATTTAAGATGAACTATCTATATATGAACGCGGCGTGAAACACAAATTATCGATTATAATTATTACAATACTTTTATTTGCTGATACCTACTTTTTGAAAATAAGTTTCCAAGTTGGTTATTTCTTAGCGATAAATGGTCCTCTGTTAAAGTTCGGTGGGGAAGTATGAACACGAACCAGCCCCACGAAAATGTTGAATAAAATAGAAAGACTTTTCACTTTTGATCTGCGTACTCGTATATCCACACTTTTTTGGTGCCACAATTTGTTATTTAGGGAAATTTATAGATTTTTGCCCAATCTACTAATAAATCGATATTTTTGTGCGCCGGCGCCACTTTTGGTGATCTTACAAACGTATGTCAATACTACACATATTTGAAATTAAAAACTCTCGGAATCCAAATGAGTCAATGTGAACGTGCATGACATAATACATGTACAATTTATAAACATTTTCTAACTTCTTAACTAGAGTCGGTCTGAAAGTTGATTGTCCCTTTTGCCGCTGCCACTATTTCCCAAAATTTCCCAGTCATTCCATTGTGATACACAATTTGACACTGTTGCATAAGATTCACTCATATTATTTCCTAATATAGAACAACAAAATGCCAATCGAGCGCGAGTATACAATAGCCGTTGCACCGTAATCAACTGTAATACCTATTTCGTAAAATAGCGCGAGGTCCCAATGTTAATTCTTACATAACGTAAAAAAATTATAACGTTGCAAAAGCTACTCGACCCAGTATCTTGTTGCTCAACGCCAGGCGAGACGACACGAGTGGGAGAGCAGATTGGCTACTCACAAAGAAGGGACCACCGGCCCGTTACGGCTTCATACAAACTTGCTTAGGTGCGGACTCGATAAACCAGTTTCAATTTCATTTATAATAGTTATCGGCCCTAATATCAGGGCGCCTGTCAAACTGATAGCTAAATAGTTACGGTTCGCTATGCTACATAGTTGAATCAAATGTACAGTGTAGCACATTTGAAGATTTACGGATTTCTTAACCGGCGGTTGCGTGCCATGATATTATCTTACACTGGCGGGCGTGTTGAGAAACGCGGTTGCCGTGGGCCAGTCGACGGATGAGTGATGTCTCTCTTGCAACTTCCATGACCTAAACACAACCTCGATGACTAAGTATTACCATTATTACAGTGTATTACCATCATTCAGGCTTTTGTTGAACCCGAACGTATGAGATGAAGATAACCAAACCGTGAGAGACTGTTTGATTGAAAACTCAAAATTTATTTGTAATTAAGTTTGTTAGTAAAGTTGAGCGAGAAGCAATATACCTACTTCAAAATTAATCGTTAATTAGCTTTTGACAAAGACAGGTCACAGCCGCGGCGTTTCACAACTAAGCAGTACACGCGTTATGGTGTATTCAGACCAAAAGAGCATTCGCTGTTCTAGCGTGGGGACTCTACGAAATCAACGAATCACGTTTTGTGTAACGATCGAATTTCGTAGAGTAGGGGGTTAGAACAGCGAATGCTCTTTTGGTCTGAATCTTTACAACATTATCCGTTAGAATTTTTTATTAAAAAAAATAGTAGGCTGGTATAGTCAATTCAATGGTGTTGAGCGAGATTAACTACATGTCCCAAAATATCCCAACTTTCCTTGTTTGTTACCAAAATGTGTAGGAATTTGGTCACAAAAAAGGAAAACAACATTTTGAGAAATGTGATGGATGTTCTTGCTGAGCATAATATACAATAGAGTCGAGCAGTGGCAGCTAATTTTGGCATTACCCTACTCTAATTCTGCATAGTTCGTATGACGACGAAATATACCTACTTAATTAAGGTCAAATACGCGCAAGACACCATTGGAAGCGGCCAACCAACCACCTGTAATGTTCGTCAGCGACTAGGCAAAGAAATGATCCTAATTTTTATATTTACTTATTTTCAGTTAAAACATCAAGATGTCAAGAAGACTGACGAAGCGTTACCTGATGCCAGCTGACGACTACCGGTGCCAGTTACCGGCCGAGACGCAGGCCATCGCGGCGGCGCAGCTGCGGGAAACTGAGAGCTCCCGCTCGCAAGCCCTCGCCTCGCTGCGGAGCTGGATCGAGCAGAACCCCAAATTCATGGCTATCAGACTCGGTGAGTTTTCAATCAACTTCAAAAAACATAGTCGAATTGAGAACCTGCTCCTTTTTTTTGAAGTAGGACTGGTCCTGCATTTTTCCCAGGCAACTAACGCTCCAAGAAGTTACAAAAAAGGGGTTTACGAAAGAGTATCGATACCTACCTCCTAATTTCCTAATCCGGGGTACCGATGTATAAGAAAGCTACTACATAGTACATACATAATTATGAGAGGATTCGTTCCATAAATATTCAGTATCAGATAATATTATGTTAATGCAATGTAGGTATTGAATAAAAAATGTTTGTTTCTTCTAAATCATGATGTAATCTGGAACTTATGAATCTGGGCCATTTTTTGCGACCTAGATTGATAACAACGACTGTTGGCAAGATGGACCTCAAAAAAGTTCAAGGAAGTGAGAGACAGGGTACAATGTTTTTTTTTGTGAACCTCCTAGTAATATATACCTACCATAACACTAACAAATGAATGAGGCTATTGGAAAAAAGTCTACATAAGTAGTTAAGGGCTTAATCAACACATAAATCACAATCTCTGTCCAACAATCTTTAGCGGAGAAAAAGTGGTGGTTGTTTAAAAAATGTCTGTGCGTGTTGTTGACAGCTCATAGACAGTTTGAATCAGGCGCCTTTTTTACTGCTAAAGGTTGTTCTTAGACAGAATTTTAACTTAGTAACACAAAAATTATGACGTTATATTTTTTTTACAAAGGACTTTAATTATGTAGGTTTTTTTTTTAAATCGACCCAATCATTTTATCTTACGGTAATATTGGCATACTAATTTGGCAACTATACGTTTCGCAGACAAGATAGGAATGTTTCCAAATTCTAAGAAGATACTTAATCAGTCTGTCAAATACCTCACGCATGCCCTCATGGTAGGTATGTATACTGGGTGAAATCTTTTACATGATACAAAATCATATTTTCTGGATCTACCTTTACTATGTATACTTTTTCATCCTGTATACTGTGAGGTAGTAATTAACCTGATGTTTACCGACATTTAATTTCGTTCCAGATGCAAACTACCTCCTGCGTTTCCTACGCACGAAAAAGTTCAGCGTGCCCATGGCTCAGGAGGCCATCGAGCGGTACATTCTGCTGCGTCAGTCTTGGGGTATTGCCTTCAACCAGCTCGACTACAAGCTTCCCGTCATGATGGAACTTATAGACTTGGGGTATGCCTATACTTTTATACTATGAAATAATGGAGAAAAATATACAAGCTACGAACAACTACAACTTCTCTCCAACTTTATGAAACATTTATTCTTCGGTATTCGGAATGTATCTAAGTATAACATACGTGTCAACATATTTATAATGTTTTTATTTTTCAGGTACATTTTTGTGAGCCCTTTCAAAGATAAGAGTGGTCGTCGTGTTATCATATACAGGCCTGGTAGATATTACCTAAAACTATCCTAATATCACCAGTTATGTTATTCACGTAGTATATCTCCATTATATAACTTAATAATTTTAAATTATATCGCTTTAGGATATCGATATTCAAGTACCTAATGTTAAAGATTGTTTAAGTACCTATTTATTATTAGTATTATTGCCTTAGGTAAGCAAGTCTTTTTTAGTTTCCTGAATAAGCTAAAGTGTTGTCCCGAGGGGATTTTTTATCAAATGGCACGATCAGTTATGTCTATCTAAATCATATTTAGGTAAAATGGGGACCGAAGATCTTTTTGGGATTTACTAGATTATACACCTAGGGCCCGTTTCTCTAAAGCTTGTAACTTGTAATATAAGCGGAAGTCCTTATCTAATTAATAGTGTCTAAAAGAGACTTCCACTTGTATTACAAGTTACAAGCTTTCGAGAAATAGGCCCCTGGCCAAATATTGGCAAGGTAGCTACCATCTATTAAATTCCTATAGCTCGAGGACGAAAATCCACTTTAAAGTTTGTATTAATTATCAAACCCCGGATGACGGGAGCAAAAATGCGTTTGTCACTAGTGCTTAGTTAAATATCGACTATTCTATCGACATCCATATGAACGATTTTTTAATTTGAAATTTATAGATTATGCTAATTATGTTTCCCTAGTAGTTCCACTTCTTTTCCAGATATCAAAAAATATATAATATTTTTAATATGAATTCACCAATTTTTTTTAGTCAACACATTCTGATATTTTTTGTGAATAATTTCGCCGAGGATGTAATAGTAATCTTAACAAGTGCCCTTTGAAATTCTGAGCGACATTCAAGCTGCTTTTTAGGCTTTCATTTCGATTTTGTAACTGTCCGTACTAGGTATTATTGACATATTATTGTTTATCAATTTTAAATCGCAATGCCTCTGATTACGTACGGTTGCCTAAATTACTGTTGATCAATACAATTGTAATTCATAAATTGTTGGTATGGATGTCGATAGAAAAGTCGATATTTAACAAAGCACTAGTGACAAACGCATTTTTGCTCCCGTCATCCGGGGTTTGTTAATTATATTCCCCAAGCCCAGGATAGTATATTCTACGTATTTAAAAATTATAATATTTGATAGGATACTGTGATGCATAGGTTATGAAAATTATATACATATATTAGTATTTAAATATTATGATACAACCTATAAATGTGTGTGAATATGTATTTATGTAAATTTCACACGTTCATGTAGTTCGAGGCTCGAAATAATAAGCAATAAAGCTATAGGTGCAGATCGAAGTTCTGTAACCTGTGTAGGTTCATATGGTGTATTGAACATAGTGTAATTTATTATTTTTATTTCGAGCGCTCGAAACTTTTTAAATTGCTATCTTAGATAACGAAAATATTACAGAACTTTTTTGCTTGGACAATATAATGTACCTAATTATATACGTGCAAAGAATAGCTACGGTATCGTCTATTCATAGATTAACTAATATTTCACTGCTTTTTACTCATTACCCATTTTATTTCAGCACAAGTGGATAATATATACAGACTAAAAATGAATTAATTGCACCGACCTAAATTTATGTTCAATATTGACAGAGCTCTGTGTTCGTAGGTGTATTCGATCCTTATAAGTACACAAACCAGGACATGTGTCGCGTGATGGCCATCTGCTACGAGACGCTGATGGAGGACGAGGAAGTGCAGGTGCGCGGGCTGGTGCATTACGCGGACGGCGCCGGCGTCAGCTTCCCCCACCTCACCCTTTTCACGCCCAAGGAAGCGGTTCGAATCGTCAAGAATGGAGAGGTACATACATACTTACATCTGCGCCCATCAAAATCGAATACACTGTATTTTTTTCATTTGGGTATTTGTCATATAGTTTTGTTAGATGTCCCCATGTCCCAAAGTTAATTAAACTTAATTTTCTATAGGTACTTTTATATATGACCAGAAGGTTAGACGCAGGGGCTACTACTGAAACCCTTAACTTTCGAACATGGTCGTGATACACCTAACAAATTATATAAGAAATACCCATTTATGTCAGATTAGGTTGCTTGGCTAACTTATAGCCAACCTGTCAATTTAAACCGAAATAAAAAAACAGTGTACCTATTCAATAATTAGGTATAAAATAATGGTATTATAAATACCTATTGTAAAATTTAAACACCTTTTCAAACTATAAGATCCCGGATACACTGATAGGCACTTTCCTGACTCCCAATTACAATGTAATTAGACGTCAAAATAACTGCCATTAGAATTATTTTCATATAATATTTGCATAAAAAAAGTAGTATTAATTAGGTATTGTATTTTGTCATATGTAATTGAAAAATACCCAGAAAAGAATCATGGTACTAGGTACATGATTCTTCAACCTTACTGTACCATTCAGAAGTTATTACCATTTCTTACCTGAAGGTTTTAATTGAGTACGTATACTTACATTAATCATACAAATAATGATTAACCACGTTCAACGCCAAAGACCGATATATAAGTCACGGTACACAGTGCAATATAGACCTACACGCACGAGCTAATCGTTCAAATTCAGATTTGACACTTTGTTGACGCGGCGTGACAACTTTTGCATTAGGCGTCGAAAAGGTTAACTATGTCACGGCGAAATAGCTTATGTTTATTTGCAAATGTATTTAAATTTAGTTTCATTTATTTTGTATACCTACTTATAATTTTAATTTTAATATTCTTCGGTTACCGCAATGGTTACTTATGATATAAAACTATTTAAACGGATTAAATCGCGTATATTAATTTAATGTAACGCAATATAATCCTAATAAAAAAAAATATTTCATTAATATTTCCATCAACGTACATGAGGTTGATTAGTTAATTTAAACTTACATTTTGTATAACTTCAGAGAACTATTCCGATGCGACACAAAGAGATCTATGGAGTCAACGTACATTCAACAATTAAATTCGCGCTGGACTTTGGCATGGGATTAATATCTGAAAAAATAAGGAAGCGAGTGAAGCTGTACACATCACCGGAAGAAGTAGAAATTGACAAGAAGCTCTTACCACAGGAGTATGGTGGTGATATGCCTATGAAGCAGATGATAGGTAAGTTTATTTTATACACTTCTTCTATTCTAAAAATTGGTGAACACTGGACAGGTATATGGGGATGGGCCATCTGTTTAGTTGTCCCACCCTCACTTGTTATGGATTTGGAACTTTTAATATGATATGATAGGATAAAAATAATGGTTCAAGGTTTTATGACAGTAACGGAATAGAAAGTTCGAAAAATGTATGTAAATTGTCCCAACTTGGAATTGATAGAACTGACGATTCTGATCGTCGGGCACAAAGATGCAATTTGCCACATAGATATTTTTCTAAACAATGAAGCCACCTAGTGGATAAATATAAAACTTTAATCTACATCCATATCATAATTTCCCTATTATGTATTCAGACACAGTGATGTAATGACCTATATTAAGAAACCGGTGCCTTTACTAACCGATACTTTAATGTTAACATTATGATACAGGCGTATCATAATGTTAACATTAAAGTATCGGTGTCAATACATTAATGTTATAAAGTCAACTTCTTTTTGTTTTTTTTTCAATAAATATTTATTGTAGGATATTTTTACACAAATTGTGTGATTTCAACTGATTTGAATAGTTATATTTAGAAGTATTATACTTAGTGGATATCAATGTAAATAAATTGGCATTCTACATTTATGATATGGAGGTAGATAAAGTTATGTATGTGACTGTACTCGCCTACGGCTCGTTTCATAAAACCACACTCATGTTTAATGCCTCTTATTATGCGGGAGCCACATAAATAACTATTTTTTTTTATATGCAGAATTGTGGAAGGTTGAACTTGCAAAGCAACGCGACACATTACTGATGAACGACAAAATGGCGGTTCGGCTCGAGCTTTACAGTGAAGCGGCGCGCGAGGGCGCCATCTCCGCGCTGCGCTCAGGCGCCAACACGTGCGCCGGCGCGGACGCCGTCGGCGACGCCATGCGCGGGCTCACCGGCAACTTCAGGAAACTCGAAGTCGACTGACATGACCACTTCAATCCATATTATTAATACTTCAGACTGAACTTAGCGAATCTTGAATAATCTCGTTGTTTAGTTTTGTACATAACAGATTCGTTGATGAGTACAAATCGTAAGCATATTCATTTTCTATGAAAACTTAATATTCTTAGAAACAATCACTGTGGTTGCTTAATTAGTATTATTACCAAAATAGCTGATTTAATTAGTTGTTATGTATTTGCCTATTAGGTGTGTATATTTTAAAATACGTTAGTGTTATTGTATTTTACTCAATTACCTTTGTTAGGAAGTTAAGGGTAGAAAGAAACAGGTGAGAAAATCTTTAAAATTGTAAAATAAAAACTATAAATATTGATTGTGTTATTATTTATTAAAAAACCCCGGTAACTAGGTACCTAATTGGTTGAATTTAAAACAGTATATTTTCACATCGTCACTTCAGCATGGTAATGTAATGATTTAACATAAATACAATTTCATACTTGGATACAGTCACTGTCTTCTTCATAAACATTGTCGGAAATCTGTAGTTAGTGGGTATTCAATCGGTTTACTTTCTATAACTATACTAAACACTGCAGGCCACACCGATTTTTAAAACGACTGACAACAATATTCAGCAGAATTCAACGAGTAATAAAATATCATAAATATATTTTCATTTATTTGTTGTTTGTTTTTAAAGCAAATCTATTTAATCATATCATATCTATACATAAAACCTATTACATGAATACGTGTGCCTACATTACAGATCGTAAAAACTGCATATATCTACAAGTTTAGAAATCGAACATAGAGTAGGTACATATCAACTAATATCAGTTTCACTTACAATTTGAGCGTTCAAGATACTTTCGTATTTAACCCTCTAATCTAATGCATAAGACAGGCAAAATGCATTTGAAATTTGAACCCTAACAGCAGTCAATAGAGTTCAAAACCAAAGTGGCCATATTTGGCTTCATATGCATTAGAGGGTTAATTATAGTCGCGGAATAAATATTTATTAATTTATATCTAGTCTTGCCATAAATTATGTAGGTATACATTTTCTTAGTTACGAGGATTTAAGTTATATTTTATTTCCTGCAGTAATAACGAACAAAATGCTTAGAATGTATTGTGTCAAAGTCTGTATTAAGAAGAAGAATGAATATAATTTTCGTCAATCTCATTTTCATAATTAGCACCTATAAGACATTTATGAAATTTAGGTTATCAAATTTTAAATCCTGATATCTATGGAAATATAACCTTGAGACATAAGTTATTGTTAGACTGTATAGTGTTATTAGGCCCTGGTCTCCTATCCGACGCCGTACGTGGAGTATTCCAAAAGTTAGGAATATTATGTTAACCTACAGTGACAAAATGCTTATAAACGATGTATGTACGGCGCCAGGAACTTTAGCTAATTATCACAAACCAATATTTTACTATAGTTCTGTGCGCTGTGTTTCAATTTATCATACGGGTTTATCAACTTTTTTTGTCCGTTATTGCCATGGTTACGTCACCTGAGTCACTAGTGTTATGCAAAATTATGCTACTTAAATTATGCGGTAGGTATTATCGCGGATTAATGTACCAAAGCTCTGATTTTCGTTATAATTATAAGTTATAAGCAACGTTTTGGCTTTAATTCAAATTTAAACACGAAGCCAACACACACCATGCTGACTAGTCAACGTATAGGTAAACTATTTGTAGCGACTCTGTGTCAGGGTCAAATAGACAGTTGTTAGGCTTTACGTAGTAGTGTTACTACATAAAAATCTCATTTCAAAATAATTTTATAAAATAATTTGATTTATCCCACAAAAAATGTACATATTGAATGTCAAATATTGATTTGCAATAACTACGCTAAAATCATGTTAGCTATACACAGAGCTACACATGGAATGAACGGTAGTCGATAAAAATGTCATGAAACTATACAAACCGTATAAAACCCTTCGGCGCAATCCAGCCAACAAGTAGATTCTTATGTTTTATTAACAAATAAACTATGTTACGTAATAATATATATAAAGACATATTTGCCATTTTCATTGAATGATTTAAAATACCGTTCCAAAATTTGGCACATTAGATTAATTTACTATTGTACATATAACATGTTTACTGAAAATACAGTACTTTTCTACAGACTGAGCGGGGCCTGAAGCTACGATTTGGCACAAACGATATCTTCTTTATAATATTTAAATTAATTAATTAGCCTATACATATTATCCCAGATTAGTTTAACAGACATAACCATAATCATTAAGCCAAGTTACTTATTCGTGGACATTTAAATAATCCTGTCCAATGTTTTTCATGTAGACATTGAACAAGTATGTATTGTTAATCATTTGCCATTATATTGTCACATTATTTGGCAAAAACGCACCATCCATAATATTGTAATAATATGGCAAATAAGTAATTTAAACTACCATAAATAATCCAAAATACTTTTAGATTGGTTGCTACTGGGGTTGCATACGCGAAGGGCGTACCGATTTATTTTGTCATAAAAGTAATATCCTGTGGTATGTTTGTGGTAAGCCGAGTAAATTCAATTAATATTGTTAATTAATAAATTAATGGTTGGTCAATGGTATATTATATCATAAATTGCATAGCACAAATTTGAACACTCGTTACTTAACCAAAAAACCTGTTACAATTATAATAATAATATCTTTTTAGCTAAAGAGGTAAAATATATTTGCCACAGTTCCATAATAATATTATTTCAACGTGCCTCTCATATTGGAGTATAGACCTCTTAAAACTAATAAGTAGATTAATAACTTAAATTAGAACCTCTAAAATAGATACTTTAATAACCTGAGTATAAATTGTTCTTAGTATAACTTTGGCACTGTCCATGGCATGTTTAGGGAAAGCACTATACTAACAAAATCATCAATATCGTTACTACACTAGTAAAATAACACGTAGAAAATAAAATACATACAATACGCATCATTTACAACATCAGTGTTCTGTGGCAGCATACGAGGGGCGTTCAATAAGTAATGATAATGACATATAACCTCTTTAGCAAAGAAATAAAAAAGTACTGGCAGGCATAGCCCATTTAATTGTTATAAAAAATTAAAAATAATAATTTGACTGTCGTTTGTTTTTTCGTCACTAGAACGCATTCTTTTCGTTGTGTCGGGATCAAATGGTAAAAATGGAGAAAATTGAAGTTCGTGCGGTGATTAAATACCTTTGCTTGAAAAATTTTACTACTGAGCAAGTTAATGTAGATTTGCGTGAAACATTAGGGGTTCACGCTCCTCCGTATTCTACGGTTGCACGGTGGTGTGCCGAGTTTAAAAGGGGAAGATCGAACACCAATGACGACCCACGCTCAGGGCGGCCGAACACTGCAGTGACCGAACAAATTATTAAAAAAATTGAGAAAATAATTTTAACGGATCGTCGTGTTACTGTTCGTTTTACAGCTGAAGAAGTAAATATTTCTGTAGGTAGCGTTCACAATATAATACATGACCATTTGGGGATGAAAAAGGTATCAGCACGCTGGGTACCCAGAATGCTTACGGACACTCAGAAACAAACCAGATTGCGGGTTTCACAGAGCTGTTTGGACTTGTTACAGCAAGATCCTGACCGATTTTTGGCTCGTTTTGTAACAATGGATGAAGCGTGGCTTCACCATTACGACCCAGAAACCAAACAACAGTCTATGACTTGGAAGAGGCCATCATCTCCGACTCCGAAGAAATTCAAGGCACTACCATCCGCCGGCAAAGTCACGGGCTCCCTTTTCTGGGATAGCCAAGGGGTTGTTATGATTGAATACCTCGATCATGGAGCTACAATTACGGGGAATTTATATGCGGAACAAATAAAAAAACTGCGTAATGTTATACGCGAGGAACGTCGAGGAAAACTTTCCAAAGGTGTTTTGTTTCACCAGGACAACGCTCCCGCACATAAGTCAAGAGTTGCGATGGCTGCCATCAAAGATGCTGGCTTTGAATTGATGGAGCATCCGCCATATTCACCAGACCTAGCTCCTAGTGATTTTTATTTATTTCCGCGATTAAAAGAGCACCTCAGAGGTCAGAAATTTGATGATGATGACGCCGTGATCGCTGCGGTACAGGATTTTTTAAGGGGTCAAGAAGAAGATTTTTTTAAAAAGGGAATTTTATGTTTAGAAAAAAGATATAATAAGTGTATACTCTTGAAAGGTGACTATATATATATTTTTTTTTTTTTTTATGCTATAGGTGGCAAACGAACAGACGAATCGCCTGATGGAAAGCGATTAACGCCGCCCATGGACACCCGCAACACCAGAGGCGTCGCAAATGCGTTGCCGGCCTTTAAGGTGGGAGTACGCTCTTTAAATATATTGAAAAATAAAGTAAAATATGTTAAAAGTTCTTTGCGTCCTTATCATTCTCATTACTTATTGAACGCCCCTCGTACATCTATTAAGTCTTATCTTATGTACCGGTTACAAACGTTAACTTGCTTGTTACTATAAGCGTCTAATTACAATAGGTTTGTATAAGTGTAAAGTAAATGTACCGATGTTCGTCGCTGGCCTGATACTTCCATCTTACAATTTAATAGAAGTGATAAATGGGTGTCACCCATAGGGCACTAAAGTGTTGAGCATTGGTACATTTATCTTATTTGTTTTTATTACGTGTGAGGTAATATGTCAATCCTGTGTCAATTAAGTGCCGTTATCTACACTGAACCAATTTAGTCCTTGCATTATGAGGCGGCGCAACGATAGCCGTACGAGACATCAAAATAAAATCTTTAAGTTGACCCCCAGATTCGTGAGTGTTAATTATATCATACAGATACGTAACTACACAACGGGACCCCGCGTTTTTAGAACACAGATATAATATTTAATGATACTATCCGACAATCGAGGTATAAACCATTACAACGAGCACAAATGTAAAATAGTATCATGAATCATGAAGTATTAATCAACTCGTCTATCAAATATACTCGTAGGTATATTAAAAGGACGGCATCATGCGTGCAAAACATGATATACAAACTTTCGTATCATCACTTTGTCAGTTTCAATATTCTGGATAATTGGGAATATTACGGTAAATGGTCAATTTTTATTACAACCACGGTGGGTTTTGAATACTGACCCAGGGAACATTTAAACATGGCAACGAGTGTTATGTTTCATAAACCATTAATATAGTATAATCCAGTAACACATTGTAGCTACTGGCCGTTGAATCTAGTTTTATTTCTACTAAATCGTAAGTTTGACTGCTTCCTGAAACACCTATTCTACTTATGAAAAATGCTTAAGGATAAGGGCATGTGATGACGTATGCGAACCTCACTAATATTAACCTACAGTGCTCAGTCTTAGATTTCGACCAAAAATGAATTGTAGATTCTACAATGCATTGTAAAGCAAGGACATACTCAAACTAGAAAAATCTAAAACGTATCTTATTTAGATTTTAAATGCCTTGTTCAAATGAGTTCCCATTTATGGTTATAGGATAAAACCGTTATTTTTGAGTAGATAGGGTTTGTTCTACTTATTTTTCGTATTTAAAAGTCCTTTCTATGAAAATTTAAATTACAGGCACTTCATATTAAAATGGCAACTCAAACCTTATCGTTAAAAGTGGTGTCGCTGGTAGTACAGAATATAATATTTAACCTAAAGTTAAGCCGTTAATGGTATTCTCAGAAAGATAGCGACGCAGTATGGACTTTAGCGTTCATAGGAATGAATTGTCATTGCTTAACCAAATGAATTTAAAACTATGTTCACGCGTCGATCAGGAATGAGCTCAATAACAACAACCTCAATCTTTCACCCTATTACTAAACGATTTGCACCACAATTGTAAAAAACAGCTTCACGCTAACTTACACTTAGGCCACACACGCTTTCAACTGCGATCGACTTCATGAAGTAACAAATGCCCATTTGTAAACCTATTTTATCTGTTTAAATTGCTTATTATTCTCTTATGAATGTAGAATTCCTAGGAACATGATTATTACAGTTATTCGATAGTTTTTGGTGTATTGCTAAAATATGGCTCAGAGTGTTACCTCGCAGTTTTCGTGCTTACTCTTAACTCCGTAGTTGCTGAGCAGGAAAGGCGTAGGAACTAGGTCGACGTAGCGCCGCTGCTGCAGCCGCCGGTTCAACGTCACGCAACGTCCTTCATGCGCGGTGAGGATTACTGGAAAATCACAATGAGTGTAAGATGTAACGGACAGACATTTTATAACATAAATAGACACGGTCTTGTAGAAATGAAGAAAACTTACGACAGGCATTCAACTAACAATGTTTGAACTTGATATTTAGTGTTTTGACGTGCAAAAATTATTTACTATTTTATGAATTGTCTAAATATTAATTTCAAACTATAAAAGTATTAAATAATATACGATTTTTTTATTTGTAACATAAGCAGAGACATACACAAGGGTAGATAACAGATTCGTTTAGGGTTACATTCACATTTTGTCTAGAACAAACCTAAGGTTCTTATTGAACACGATAGGGGACATTAAGTGACATCATTTGTCATTAGGTCAAGGGAAACAAAAAATACGCGGCGGCTACAGATATCATATACGCCAATATGTTATTCTTCTTCTTATTCATCAGCGTGTGTTCGCCCACCGTTGGGAACAATATCGCAGGGCAGCTTGTGGCGAGCTGATGAGGAGTAACGACCCCACGGACCTCCGGCGTGTCTTCGTCGTTCAAATGGAACCCCAAGGGGACCCGTAGGACTCTCAGCTTTGGCTTGCCTCAATTGGCTGTCCACAAAAGCCTACAAAAAATCCGGGACGCCAAAGCCCGTGAAATCAAAACGAATACTATATAATATCGTATTATTCGATGGCGTCAGTGTTACCTGGGCGAGGTTGTCTGGGCAGAGTAAAGGTGTGCGAGGGTCAGACCCAGTACTGGTTGCGCCGGAGCATGGGGTTCGCCGGTGCGACCCCTGGCGCCCTGATCGGGTATGCGGTTTCGCTAGCTTCGTAGCTACTCCAGTCTTCCGCCTGTGGAATGTGAACACTACTTTAGACTACATTACTTACAACACTAATTTAGGTACTTTATGAGTGTGTATTAAAAATGGTAACGACATTTCGTAGTAATTTCTCTGTCACTCTCAATACACCGTGTTTTTATTGATTTCCGTTAAATAGGACAGGTTATTTGGGACATTAATAGAAGTTGCCTAGTATATCGGCTTTTGTTTAATTCGTCAAAAAAATTTTTTTTTCTTTTAAATACATAATAATTGAAATAGCAAGTGTAAGCAGATAACCTTAAGAATAAGATCTCAGGTGACTGACGGCACATGTCCAAATAAGTTTCATTAGGATGTAATAAAGGTTGCAATACACTTGTTCAGTCATTAAACTAATTTTTTTAATAACTCAATAACAGTAAGAGTTAAGGTACTAGTTTCTTAGACAAATTGATTATTTTTGACCTAAATAAGCTTCCCTTTAATTTAACGGAAATCAATAAAAACACGGTGTATAGTACGCGTTCAGTAAGTTCTACAGGGTAACAAATAGAGTCTGTTTCACTTGAAGCACATTGAAAATATATCGGTCAGATAGATGTTACCTGGGTTTTTCTTTCATTTGCCTGGAGAAAAGGATAGCGGTGATTTTATCTGACAACATATTTATCCGGGGATTGTAAAACAGGCCGTAAATGTCAGATTTTCTGTAGCACTTCGGCTTTTATTAAGTGAAAGCAGTTTTATTAAGTACAATCAACAAATTGTTGATAGCTTTTTTTATATCCACGGTACAGTGATAGACAGCTCATATCATATCATATGCTAATTCACCGAATGAACTGTCTTTTGACTATCTAACATTACTTACAAGTAGTAAGGTTCTAAGACCGGAATCTATAAGGTAGAGAAGTGTGGGATATTTTTTATTAAAATCATTATCGATAAATCGGCGCTATACTTACCCAACCTCAGATCTACAGCAATCAATTCATGGAAATGTCACCTTTTTTTCACTATGAATACGGGTGTTTTTTCCATAATGTGAGTGAGAAGATACGAGTTCTCGTAAGTCCATATGCCCACTTACGTCAGTATGGTCTTCGGTGCCGTAGGGGTACCTCGCGTTGAGGTCGGGCAACGCCGCGTCCGCCAGCGGCGTCACCTTGCACGCCACGCTACCGCCTGACGGCAGCGGAGTGCTGGCACCAGTGTGCACGGACTGCTCCGATGACACGTATCTGTAAGTAAATAAAATCAAAATCGATCCTATGCAGCACTTGTATCGGTTGGATAAAGAGTAAGCATTAAGTCACTCTCTGAAAAATGTAGACGGTGTACACAAACAAAATACCGATTGGTTAGTGTAAATAATCGTGTTTTAACCTTCAAGTTAAAGCTTTGCATGGCAGCATTATAGCAGATTTAGATCCCTGATACAAAAGGCAAATACCGTAGATTTTGATTGATTTATAGCGCGCGATAGGGGTTTATGTACCACATTCTAGAATAGATGATTACTAGCTAATAGCTAAGTGCACTCTGAGTTCAAGCACGAGTGTCACTTAATATATTAAGTCGGTTCTACCATATTGTAATTAATTTTAATGTTTATACTCGACAGTACAACTTTGCGTCCACTACTACTAACTACTAATCTAGTAACTGGAGTTCGAGGCCAAAGAATCTACGAAAATATTGCCACAACAATGAAATGTTCTTACAATAGTAAATCCTTATTTTCTAAAAACAGACGTTGAGATATGTTCTTCTTCTTCTTCTTCTTCGTGCTCCTAAGGTACCCCTATGGTACAGAGGGCCTTCACAAATGCACGCCATGCTTCTCGATCCCCAGCAACACTCCTAGCCTCACTCCAGGTCATCTGAACGGCTTCAAGTTCCTTTTCGACGGAACGACGCCATGTGTGCACCGGACGACCAGGTCTGCGTCGTCCACCGGACGGCTGCCAACTAAAGGCCGTGCTGGCAATGTTGTTTTCAGCCCGTCGGAAAGTATGACCAATCCATTGCCACTTCCTCTTCGCAATTTCTTGTCCAATCGGAGATTGTCCACACCTAGACCAGAGCTCTTCGTTTCGAATAGTCTGTGGCCAATAGATGCGAAGGATGGATCTGAGAGACTTGTTAACGAAAACTTGAAGTTTATTTGTTAACCCTTTAGTTACCCTCCAAGTATCACAACCAAATAGTAGGACTGACTTCACTATCGAATTGAAGAGCGCCAGCTTTATGCGTCGGGTAAGTACGTTTGAATTCCAAACTGGTCTGAGCTGGGCAAAAGCTGCTTTAGCCTTG
The DNA here is from genome assembly GCA_025490895.1 of Thaumatotibia leucotreta. Taxonomy (NCBI): domain Eukaryota; kingdom Metazoa; phylum Arthropoda; class Insecta; order Lepidoptera; family Tortricidae; genus Thaumatotibia; species Thaumatotibia leucotreta. Next base: position 15,428 of record JALPQI010003766.1, on the reverse strand, counting down.
TTGATTCTGGCTGCTACATCTTCATCCGTTCCACCCTGGTTTGTCACAGTGCTCCCAAGATACACAAAAGATGTCACAGTATCTAGACACGCTTCCTGGAGCCTCAGCGGACCCGTATCGCACGACTTGACCCTCATCTCTACGGTTTTCGATCGATTGTTTCGCAGCCCTATCTTCTCAGCCTCTCCTCGCAAGTTTTCCAGCTTCGCTTCTAGGTGCGTTAAAGTTGGCGATATCAATACGATGTCATCTGCGTAGTCCAAATCTTCAAGTTCTGCGTGGCCCCACCGTATGCCTCTCGGAGTTGATGTCACCAAATAACCAAATAATAACGATTCAGTGTTTGAGACATGTTATTTATTGGTAATTTTAATTCTGTAATTTATAGAAACAATATTATTTACTTATTTTCACATAAATACAGCGTGTTTTTCTTCATATGCTATAACTTTAAGGGAAGCTTATTTAGGTCAAATATAATTATTTTTTCTAAGAAACTAGTGTTTTAACTCTTACCGTTATTGAGTTATTAAAAAAATAAGTTTAATCACTGAACATGTGTATTGCAACCTTTATTACATTCTAATGTTAGTTATTTTGACATGTGCCGTCAGTCACCTGAGATTAACTTTTATTTTATTCTTAAGGTTCTCTCACACTTACCATTTCATTTATTATGTAAGAAAAAAAAAAAAAACATTTTCATCGAATTTTCCAAAAGCCGATATACCAGACAACTTCTATTAATGGCCCAAGTAACCTGTCTAATTTATCGCAAATCGAAACGAACACCCTGTATAAGATATTTTAATAAAAACTTAATTATCCGCAATTATTAGTAACAAAGTTGGTATTGCGCTGGTATCACCTCAGGTGTTAATAACATTTGGTACAGCAATTTAACTACATACACATAAATTAAAAGGTAGGTATGGTTAAATTACTAAGCAGTGTAAGTACTATACTATACTATTACTAAGCAGTTTTAACCCGTAATAAGGCAGGGGTGCCTTATTACGGGTTAAAATTATGGGAAAGAAATTTGGGAATGTAAAATGAAAGCATTTTTTGTATTTTATTTTTTATTTGTCTTCTTCATCACTTATCCTCCTGAGTCCTGGGTAAAAATCGAGTACACTCCCATTAAAGCCGAGAGGCCTTTATGACGCCCAAATAATTAGTAAAAGAAATGCTTAAAATATACCTCTTAGAGTATATAACCAACTTTGTTCCAACAAAAATGTGACAAACTCATTTTAAACCTTAAAATAAGCGACGAGAGAGAATGAAAACTTCTTAGTAATAGTATAGTATAGCACTTATACTGCATAGTAATTTAAACATACCTACTGTCTTAACAAATATGGCACGCTGTCGTATGTGTTCACTGGTAATTCAACTTCTTTTTAAAATAGGCTTTGAAACGTTGGCTCTTATCATTTTAAGTTCTTTACAAGAAAATTTTGTCATATCAATGTTAGTTAAGAGAAAAAAAAGTTTTTAGGTATTTACGTGTTTTTAAGAAAATCCTAGTTGTGACAGCCATATTAAACAAAAAGGCGTACAAACATTACATAGGTATATGTATAATGTTTTTATTTGGAATTATTTTAAATAAATAAATAAAATAACAAAAAGGTTGTGGAAACCTGAAAACTTTATTTGACAATGACATAAGAGACTTTGACGGATTTGACAATAACGCATCTGTCGTAGTTTCGTTGGCCTCGAACTCCAATTACTAGATTAATTCTAAAACTTGACTTTTGAAATAAATCTCCTAGGGCATATTCAGCATCCCAAAACCTCACTGACAACGCGAATGCATTTATTTCGAATTTTTGGCAACTCTGTATAAAGTGGTCCTCCTCTACAACCTATATGTATATGAGTACCTCTTTATAGGAGGCGTTGGGTGCGCCGGCGAAGGCATGAGATGGTCCGGCGGGCGCGGCAGTGGGATTGGCGCCACGGCTCCCTGGCTCTGTCCGTGGGCCTTGGCGCGCGCGCGCCGGTCGCCCGCCAGGCAGCGCCGGCAACGCACCAGTCCCAGGAGGACCACCATCGCCAGTACCACGCCTGATAGCGCCATCAGGATCGTCAGGTAGTATGAGGCGGAGTCACCGTTGGCTACCTAGAATTTCACTCGTGTTAGACCAGGTATACACACATCTGTGCAGAGAAAAGTTGAGGGCACAAGAGCGCGCGCGCACTTACGTGTTGGAGCGACCAAGTCTAAATTGCACGCATTGGTCCACTCCAGGAATGTACCAGAGGTAGTACGGGAAATGGCGGCGAATTATGGATTATGAAGCTTGCTACCAGTGACGAGAAAGAAGACCAAGTGGTTTACGATGGTTCCGTTTTTACCATTTATGGTGCTACGCGTCCCTTTCGCAATTTCATACTTGTCAGAATGTGATGGGAACGCAGACAAAATGATAAACATGACCCCATCATAGGTCTACTTGAATTCGAGTTATACTCTGTTTAGTTAGGCATTTAGAAAAAGGTAAACAATTTTGCAGTATCTTTTTATAGAACACTACGAGTAGAAAATAAGTTTTAGCAAATCTCTGTAATATAAAAATTTTTCAATGAAAAGATACTGCAAGATTGTTTAACTTTTATTTCATACCTAACCAAACAGAGTATAGTAAACAATTATCACTAGGGTTAGGAATTTTGGTGGCATTAGGTGGACAGAGAACAGTGGAGTTGTTGTTTATTTTTTTATGATTGATTGAATAATTAATTAATCAGAAATAATAAATAAATATATTCTTTTAAACAGGGTTTCGCCAAATTTAAGTATTAAATAATTTCATCTTTAATATTTGACTATCTATGAATTGAAGTTTAATCATTCTTTGTAATACAGCTTATGATTATTTTGTAATAGTTACGGTCATCGAAAGAACTAAAACCTTAAAAATTAAATAAATAACTTTTCTCATATATCAACATTTTTAGTAAAAAATTAATATTTTTCTATTTTCTCAAAAATGAAATTCATGTTATTTATTTAAATCCCTTGATAAATCCAGCTTGAAATGATACACTATGAAAACACTATTTCGTTATTATTTTATAAGTTAATCATTTATTCAAGTTAAAAATGTTTGTAACATCGACTCCACTGCTCTATGTTCAATAAATGCCACCAAAATCCTAACCCTAATTATCACATAAAAATGTAAAAACTGTGTAAAATAAAGTCTATGATTCTTTAGTTTTCACATGCAATAAAAATTTGGCATTCTAGAATGATTTAATATCTACTTTAAAAAATATAACGAATCGATAAAATAAACTTACAGGTACTCCTTCGTGCCCCGCAGGATCATTAGGTCCCGGCAAGTTCTTTTTCGAACTTCTTCCGACGAACATCTTAACTTCTCCTGCAGCCGGCTGGAATATCGTCGCCGCCAACAGAAATCGGAAACTGTCCTCCATTCCGACAAGTTCATACGACCTCTTCTTAGTCACGTAGTAAATGACCCCTGCTTTGATGTCTTCGTGCGTGAAATATGGGACTTCTCTTTCTCTCGCACTTGTATTTCCTCCAGAACTTCTGATTATGTTCTTGATAGTGCCGTGTTTAGGTTTGCTTAAAATTGTGTATATTGGATTGCTTCCAGTCAACTTGGCAAGACCACTCGCGTCCATATTGCTAAGAGTTATTTTCGACTTGTCACCTTCAACTTTTATGTCTTTCAAAACCATTAGAGGTTGAACAAGAACATTTATCGTGAAAGGGTTTGTTGAATTACTGTTGTGTATGTAGGCAATAAGATCGAAACTGTCGCTGGCTGCAGTCATATCGTTTTGCATGTAAATAACTACTTTGTCCATGAGGTCTCTATGTGAAAAGTAAGTGACTGGGTTTCTGCCTACATATATCATACCGTGTAGAGGCTGTCGAGTGATATTGTACCAAACCTTATACTTCTTGGCGTTGGTTTCGATATATATTTGGTCCGTGGTCACTGAAGCTACATTAGAACCTTGTTGTAAATATACGGGATGCAACGCAGACGCGTTCAGTGACACTGGCAACACGTCAATTGTAAATATCTTATACATGGGTTTAAATTGTCCGTCCCATACTCTAAAGTAGAATGTAGCCGTCTGAAGCATGCCAGAATGTTCATAGATTACGCGTCCATTATTAATATCGTCTTGAGTGAATTTGTTTATAGACTGTGCATCATCAATGCTCAAATTCTTGTCCATCATAACGATCCTGCCTTGAGTGGGGCCGCTAATGATGTCGTAAAGTATGCCAGCGGGACTAGTGTCAGCGTCCTCTGTGATCAAATCTTTTTTACTGATGGTATAATTCTCACCCTGCACCACCTGTATTTGCGGGGTCTCAGTCAAAAGCCTAAAAGGTTGGTCATTGATTGGAATAATATGAATAGGGATGGTGACATTGCAGAGAAGGACGTATTCTGGCAGAAGGAAGAGGGACATTTCTATTTTGTCATTGGTGGTGTCCGAGTCGTCATGCTGGTAGAGCACGGCTCCGGCCTCTAGCTGCGGCTGGGTGAGCGAGGACACGGGAGGTTGCAGAGCGCCGTGCGCCGGCTGCGACCACTGGGCTTCCACCTGCGGCTGCCTCAACCCTGCTTGACTCTCCAAGTACACTATCACGTTAGTAACATTTACTTTGATAGGAACTTTATCACCCTCGTTCACTTTAATCTGAGGTATGTGAACATATTTAGACAATCCTCCGGCTGACACAGATATATCGATGTTGAAAACTTGATCTGTTATCGGTTTAGCTAAAGCCGCTTCGACTGTGAATATAAACGAATCGTTCGTGTGCAAATCCGAAAAAGGATGTGTGTGCTCGTAGTACACTAGGGTGTTGTTGACGTCTTCTTGTGTGAACTGTTTGATGGATCTGTGATGACTGTCTTCACTGAGCATGATCAATCTCCCGAGTGAGGGTGTTCTATCAATCTTGTAAATAATGGTTCTAGAGTAATCGGAGCATTTTGCCATAAGCAAATAATTGTTCAATGGTTCCCTCATTAGAGGGAATACCCGAAGATTCTGCTTTCTGATAAGTTTCAATGATACCGATTTAGTTGTTATGAGAAATGTAATTTTAGAGAGTTCGTGTAGGCCGTCGGTAACGTTGAAGATCATTTTGCCTTTTGAACCATCTAAAAGAGAAATAAAATGTGTGTGAGAGAATTTTAGATTATGGACGAATAGATATACAGATAGATAGATTAATTTATTTCTTAATGACAATTACATGTCATTTGTTAACAAATAGCACAAATTCACGAAAATACAACGTTCAGCCGCTACGAACAGTAAGAACCCAATCTTAAAATCTCCCTTATTCATAAGCATTTCTTAACTTACCAAGCCAGTAAGTATTGTTTATCATATGGCTATAAGACAGAAAGGGACAAACGATACTTATCGAGTTGCTAAGTTTATGAATAAGTTCGTAAAAGTTTATACAAATCATCTTTTCATGAGTAATGTTTTGAACTAACAGCTGCGGATAGACTTCTTAGCAGCCAAACACTATATTAAACAATATAATAATCAATAAAAGCCATAGCATTTTACTCACTTTTGTGTACAAAAATCACATTTCCGTTATCAATGTCAGCTTGAGTGAAGCGGTTGACAGGTTCATGAATATTTCCTTTCATTGCAATATGGCCAGAAATTATATCAACAACTATTATTGTTACATTTTGTAGTGGTGTATCTATATCATTAACATCTGTAAATTAATCAAGAAATTAGTAATGATATATTATGTTACTTGCTATGTGTAAGTCAAATATCTACATAATAAACCCATTAGGATTTTTATAGGCAATAAAAAAAATGGTTTTTGATTGATTGACCGAAACCACCACTCTTTAGACAGAAAGCTTCTAAGCATTCAGAGGGGAGAAAGGGTAAAGGATAAGACATTAGTTTACAGCATGTCGAATAGCAAGACCGATGTTTTAAACATTTTGGGTATAGTATTATATCCAGTGACTGTCTCTTACACAACTCGTTCCTAGTGAATGTGAAGGTACCGCCCTCCCACACACAGAGGCCGGTATTGGCGGCGACTATGGGCGTCTCGTCGTTGACGGGCGCGATGCTCACGCGCACTACGAATGGCTCGCTTTCCTTGTTGTTTTCCGTAGCCGCCACTAGCTTAAATGAGTCTGACGACTCCTCCGAGCCATCGTTTACGTACTGCAAATGTTAAATTGAATAATTAATTTAGTTGACTTGCAAAATTACTCAATGTATCACGAGTATGCTTAGCCCGTTAAGTATGTGACGATGGTAATACATGCATGCATGAAAGAGTTTAATATTATAACAAAGTGGAACCCAGAAAAAGTAATACCTGAATATTCCCAGAATTCAATTTTAAAACAGGCAGTAAACTCAATTCCTGGCCACCCATCAGAATCTTTCCATATTTCGGTTTTTCTAGGACTTTGTACGCAACTACTTTTCCTCTATAGTACTCCGTTATTGTGCGGAACATTTCCGGTTTAATACTGATGGCTTCTCCTTCAATAACAGTCAAGTTAGACACGGTGACGTAAAAGTGTTCTGGTATAATAATTATGTTCAATTCGACGTTCCTTAACCACACGATGCCGTTAGTAACATCCATTACGATTTTGTCTCTGGTACGATTTACGCCAGACTGCATGTAAACCAGTCGGTTCCCGTTGATGATAGACTGATCGAACACAGTCGTGTGCGCCGGCTCTTCGTTCGAACTCTCCACCTCTACCGCACCTGGGGTGGCGGTTATTTCCAACCAACCATGATACGGGCCTTGAGTTATTTGGAAAATTATATTCGACGGTTCGATCTGAGGATGCATGATCTGTAAAAAAATACCACATTAGTAACATAATATTTTACCGAACGAAACCATTATAAAAAAACTACATATAGACACGTATCTTACCTCTAACACATCTCTGGTAATGTTGACACTTGTAGATTCCTCAACTACTAGCGGTCGATTAGTAGTTACTTTAAGTGGCTCCCAGTAACTTGATGGGAATATTTTGATGGGATATATTCCCTCACCCCAAGCTTCCAAGCACTTAACTTTAAACCTAGAAGCAATACTTAACGTTACTAATCATAATATTCTTTTGCAAGTGTGATGAAGAGCAATAAGAGTGACACTGGTAAGATATGTTTTCTCAAACTTGCTACGGAATGTTGATGTTACTTACTTTAAATTAAACCCGGAAATACTATGTATCCGGTGGCATATGCTAAGATGATATGTAAAGAGATTTCATGTATTTTTTCATCACACTTGCTGTCTAAGTGCGCCATTGCTTACGCGCGTAGCGGGAGTAATAGAAAAGTGATATTCCCTAGGGAGTAATAGAAATGTCAGTACGTCATTTAGTAATATTATGTCTTAAAACTTTTTTTTTTTCGGCAAGTGTGATGAAAAACATTGTATGCATCATGGTAGGTAAGCGGAATACTAACTCGAGTCATAAAAGCCCTCCGCCTATCGGCGTCGGGCTTCTAACACTCTCGTTAGTAATTCCGTACTTACCTCCCTTGATGCACAATGTACTAATTTCACACCTAGGACTGCAAACAAACTGTCTTTTGTTTTGAAACGTCAAATTGTGACACTATGTCTTGACATTCAGCCACAGAAAAAAAAAATAACCTAAGAACTAATGTCTATACCACCAGGTAAAAGAATACCTCAAACAGATTTTTAAAAAAAGTTAGGCGCGAATATTTTTTTTAATGTTGTACGATACTGTACTATTGGTTTATTTACAAATCAATTAGTATGGTTCGGCGAAATCAGTTCGTTTTATTTCATGGCAAGTTTGAGAAAAGCACTATACAAATCTCGGCGAGAAACAGGGTTACAGGCCGCGTATCCCTATCTGGCCTCAGTTCCTTTGGCCAGATATATCTACTTGGCCTGTAACCCTTCGTTTCCCGTCCTCTATAGTAATGTACTATTACGAGAGTACAGAATATGAGACAAGTTACCTGAACTGGTCAGCAGGAGTCCTGGGCTCGCGGTGGCGGTACGCCACGCGGCCGGCCGCCACGTCCAGTTGCGAGAACGTCACCGCGCCCTGCCCCTCCCCCACCTCGATTGCCCCGTGCTTCGGCTCCAGCGTCACTTCGTACCGGATGTCTTCCTCCAAACAGTTCATATTAGTATCCACTTGCATATCCCGCGTTGTAATAACCACTGCTTTCCCATTTTCAACTATCGATCCGTTTGTAGGGTACATCCGAATGAAAGGTGGTGACGCTTGGATCTCAAGATTTCCGTTCACATCGAATAAACCGTCCGATATCCAAAATGCCATCTTACCGTATTCTTTACCTTGATGTTTGAAAAGAACCAGGTTTTTGTTGATGTCATCCTGGGAGAATTGAGCGATCTGTTCTGCAGGATTATCAGCCCGATATATACCGCCGTTCGGAGGGTCTTTAGTGAATCTCTGGATCGTGTAGATGATATCGGCCGGCTTCGTGTCCAGGTCGGCGTCAGTGTAGCTCAAGTCCCTGGCCGTAATAAGGCGGGCGCCCCCGTGAACTATGTGGAACACTTTATCGTTTGCCCTCACTGGACTATTGTCGTTTTTAAGTATAATATCAATGTGAAACACCCCTACATACTGAAAATCTTCGGGCTCTGGACTTAACGCCATAAAATGAAAAGAATCATGCCTGCTTTCGGAGTCATCGTGTGAATAGTAAACTCTATCCGAGTTTAGCTCCTTTAAAGTAAAATAAGTTGTGTTATCTCTCAGTATTTTCAAACTTTCGCTTATTACTTCGATTTTTCCATGCCTCGGCAAATGGGTAATATTGAAGACAAGATTTGTAACAGAGTCTGTTCGGAAATTTAGGTGAGTCGTAGGTATAACCATTCTCGAGCCTTCCATAACCTGCAGCCGTTCCAAAGTTGTGTGGACACGCCCTAACGAATGTTCCGAAGCCGAGTAAGCTGGCGTGTGTCGGATCGTCATTACTCCAGTGATATTTTCACACTCGGTGGCTCCGACTACAAACGAAAATTCGTCTTGTATGTGGGAATATGCACGTCTATGCAGTCGGTACCATAGCTGATCGGTGTCGATATGTTGCTGAGTAAATGTGCTGTGTGTTTGCAGGTGATATTTTCCAGACGACAGGTGAAGTATACCGTATTTAGGGGACTTAAGTATTGTATACAGTATTCGATCGCTCGGTAAACCTATCGGCTTCGTTTTAAATTTTAAGTGCTGCGACGAAATGAATGCTTCTCTGGTGTTATTCAGCACTAGTTCTTCATTTACCGATTGGTATAGATCAAGTTTAATAAAAGTCAGTCGAAAATCGTATAAAGTGTTCGTTCGAATAGTGCCCACGGACGCTTTAAACTGTAGAAAGCAAAAGAATTTAGGCGTCAACATGTATTCCTTAAAATAATATGATAGACGTAAAATGATTAGAAAGAAGTAAAGAATGTACCTTGAACTCGTCGTGGGTAGGATTCCCAAGTAGATGCATGTAGCGAACACGGCGGAAGGTGACCATCTCGCTGGTGAACGAGTCCACAGTCTGCCACGTGCCGTCCAGGACCCGCAGCCTCTCTATCACACCGAACTGAGGCGGTTTCACTACGTCATACCTAAAAAAAAATGTCATACCATTTTCAGTACACAAGACTCGAAACAGCTAATTGATAATTAACTACAAAAAATAGAAAAAAAATATTGAGGTCCTTTTATCGTCACCATACTTACTCAACCTTATATTTGCAACACTGACTTGTGGAAAAAACACCCATTTGTAGGCAACACAAAATCAATTCCTGTCACGGAGAGCGTACATCAAGGTTCAGTCCTGAGAAGCACAAGGTAAATCAGTACAGTATGGACATTCATTTATGCCGATGATGTCGCTATCTGTGCTGAGAGCCGGAACATTCTACAAGAAGCGCTTACAGCTTGAAAGCATCAGTTGCAATTAGGGGGCTTGGTGCTGAGTGTTTCTAAAACCCAATGGCCTTGAATGATCCACAATCCGACGATGAAGCAATCACCATCGATGGTCAGTCAATTTTCAAGTGTGATCATAACAAATACCTGGGAAATATCATTCACAGTTCGGGAGACTTTGAACACAACATTCAGCACCGCATTCCAGCTGCGTGGCAAAAATGGCGAGAAGTCACTGGCGTAACTTGTGACAAGAAGATGCCTGCTCGTCTTAAAGGTCTAGTCTACAAGACAATAATACGACCAGTTCTAATATACGGCAGTGAAACCTAGGCTGTGACACAAGGACATGTCCATGCCATTGTCCATGTTACAGAGATAAACATGCTGAGGTGGATGTGCGGTAGTATAGCTGTAATATAATTTATTATATCATGGGCGAACATACACAAATCTACGTAGTCTCAGGATAAATTCAAATATTTTCTTTGTGGACTAAGTGACGATATAAACAGTATTGCCTAGGTATTACTTACTTGACTTGCACATTGCTCTCGTCGGCATTAGTGGTGAAGGTGAGGTTATCTGCCGTTATAATGGCATACGAGTTGTGTACGAGTTGCAGTCCCGTGTTGTTTATTAATCGGACTTGGAGCGGCACTATGGATATACGCAAGATGGCCGGCCCGCTTGTCTCTATCCCGTCAGACACCTGGAGGAGTTGTACAAATAGATCCTTAATACTTCAATAAAACTATATAAGAAATCAATATCCTTAATTCATCATCAGTATATCAAACCAACATTAGCTAATTATATACCGCAATATAACTGTCGCTACCTAATCCTAAACATTAACCCCTTTATTCGTAACCATATCCTAACCTAGCAAGTTGTTAACTTGTTAAGCCCCTTTCCATCTTATCAATATTTCTATAAGACGGAAAGGGCCAAACGATACTTATCAGTTTGGTCGGTTAGGAGTTAGGAAACGTTTAATCTCCAAACTGGAGTTCGAGGCCAAAAAAACTACGACAATGTTGCTACAACAATAAAATGTTCTTACAATAGTAAATCCTTATTTTCTAAAAACAGACGTCGTTGTGAGAACTTATTTATTGGTTATTTTAATTCTTTAATTTATAGCAATAATATTATTTACTTATTTTCACGAAAATATTAATAAATACTTAACTATCCGCAATTATTAGTAACAAAGTTGGTATTACGATATCACCTCAGGTGCTAATATCATTTGGTACAATATTTTTTGCATAAAGAGAGAGATATCCCTATTTTTGCATACGTTTAGGTAATTGCAGAATAATAGTGTGTAGCGTGCTTTAAGGCCTCCAGGAAGTGACACCACAGAAGTGGAAGTCATGCGTAAGCGACATAATCAAAGTGGAGAATGAAATGTGCAAATTGGATAAGTGATGAAGAAAACAAATAAAAAAATTAAATGACATGAGGGACTTTGACAGTAACGCATCTGTCGTAGTTTTTTGGCCTTGAACTCCAGTTTGGAGTATAGAAATAAGGGGGTATGCTACTAATTACAAATTTTAACTATCGCTCTAGAAAAAATAGGATTGTAATAAATAACACTTGACTGTAAAAAATAATACGTGTCATCAGCCAGAGCATTTCACAATTACCTGTAAAGTGACTTTCAAAGACGTTTTGTTCAGCTGTTTCTCGTTACTCGAGCCGTGTACATAGGAGATAACTCCGGAATCAATGTCTTGTTGAGTGAAGGAGTCCACTGGTTGTCCTGACATCTCAATGTGCCCACTGGAATAAAAATAAATTGCATGTCCACACTGCCCGAACTGCCTCGCGAGGCTAATTCTTAGCGAGGCGGCTTAGTCAGTGTGGACTCGGCTAATTACAGGTAACTTTACCAAACCTAATACGAATGGATGAAGTAAGTGACTGAAAGTGTCTATTCTCACGTCCTGTCCATTATGATGCCTAAAATATATGTTCGATTATTGTCAAATTATGAATGAAAAGCCTTTTTTGTAAAATGTAAAACAAAGGAATAGCGGCTATATTTATAAATTCATTTAGTCTAAAGTATGACGGGCAGGACGAGGATATGTGTGGATGTCAAAATGACCGTTCACAGGTTGGTACCAATAGCATCATCATAATCGCATTCATCAGTAATCATTAGCATAAGCGATATGTAAGTTGCAGGGGGGTAATCTTGAAAGTCATCTAATTTCGGAAGTCACATTAAACCGAATATCACCATTATTTCCATCACCGGAAGGTTCCTCTTGCGAAATCATCCGAGCATTTTTGACATTCGAAATTACCTGACTGCACCTTACTAAGTTTAACCCTATAAATCGCTTCGTCCAATTTACCTCTGCAATTCATTTTTTCCGTGCAACACCGTGTACAAGAGATCCTCGGGGGGCGTATCAGGGTCTTCTGCCTTTAGAATATCTGAAGTTATTACTTTACGTGTACCCTGAAATGGAAAACTTACTCAGTATGTAGATAAGTACATATTTGTTTGTAGGATCCTTTTAAAGCTGAATTTTCTTGAGAATTACTGTCAAATATGTCATAGAAGATAAAGAATATTTTCATTGTAAAATTATGCCTATAAAAGAAAGGTTCGTTGAATACTGCCTAGATATAAGAATGTATTCGAACGTTGTGTTCGTTCCAGGTATATAGTCCTTTTGTAATAGTAATTTCTGAGACGGTATAAGAAAAACATATTTTTAAGTACTGATGGTGCCATTTTTACGCGCTAGTGGGAGAAGTGGCTCATTTTACGTCAGGTCCAAAACTTTGGAGGGCCATCTCTACTAAAAAATGTCGTACGAGACACGGGCAAAAAGGAAATTCGTAACTCGTGTCTTTCGCACTTGTGTCGTTATGTACTATTTTAGGTTGGCGTATCTCAATACCCAAATTTTCCAGGAAATTACAGTAGCGTAGTTATCTGGTACAAACACAAAAATACCAATACATCTACTTTATAATCCTTCGTGATTTGTCTTATTCCACTGTCTCTCTTTTATAAATAATTTTCAAACAAGCGGCCACTGGATCAGACATTGAGTCCCTAACGTGGCCATATTGAAAGTCACACATAGAACAGGGAAAAACTATTAATTTAGTAACTGCATGCATTGTAAATAAATAAAAATAAAAACTAAATTAACATCTACAGCATTATTGTACTTACACTGCTCTGTTAATACGACGTGCGTTTTGTACAGTAGCGGTCGAATTCATGCAACTACGCAAAGCAAAATTAATCCAACTCAAAACACAACATCAAAGTAGGCAAATCGTGGGTTATGTTATGTAACACTTCTAGGATTAATAATGTGTGCGATTGCTACACAGTTCAAAACAATATATAAAACAGAAGCTGGAGCACTCTGAAAATAACAAAACGGATAATAACTTCCATAATGCAACATAATTAAAATTGTACCTATATTACAGAATTAACACTAAATACGCCAAAAGTCACCGTCAATTGTATCTTATACCACACAGGCCGCCGCAGAAATATGTGACGTGCTCTAATGTCGCTCTAACTAAGGTTGTCAGATATTTTTGCGGCCTTCGTGATATATGATTTTTTTGACGGTGACTGTACAAATGATACAAATAGAAATTATAATATGGCATAATATTATCAGGAAGTTTAAATGTGTTTTTGCCAAAAGAATGTTTATAATATCCTACCTTTCAGCGACCCACAATGTGGTACATTTTTAGGAAATCTCGCATTAATGTTTCAGTCAATCTCGCAAAAGTGTAAAGTAAAATCCCTGTTTTTCTTTTAACATTTCTTTTTTTTATACTTTCTTTCGAAGATCTCATGATTTTCAGTAGGAAGAGCAATTTCCTACTAAGGATCACGAACTGTTTCGACATAAACAGATGAAAAAAAAATGTAATTAGATTACGTCCGTTCCGTTATCACCACACAAAATCTTATGAAAAATGGTAACGACATGAACACGACACGAAAATGACCGCTGAAGTCCGACGTATGATCATAAGTAATAAGTAACATACAGAATGTAGGGGTACCAATTTTACGAGTATGGCCGAATTGGTTTCATTAAAGATTTTAATCAAAATACGCATGCATGGGTTATTAGATTAAACTAAACATTTCTCTAAAACTTATCGATATCTAGTAACATCTACTAATTTTACAGGCGCTATAACTTATGTACAGTTAGGTGCAGAGATGGGTGCCAATACTGTATAGAAAAGTGTAACACGCAGCGGCAATAACCTCTGCAGCTGCCTGTATATTTTATATTTTTAGCCCACCTGAGTCAGTCGCAATACTTTAGCTGGATGCAAATTGAGAACCGGAGGGTCATTGACCGGTGTGACGTTGACATGTAAAACGAAGGTGTTCCTTCCTTGTAAGTAGCTTGGCAATGTAAATTTCGTTTCGGGAATAAGTTCCATGTCAAGCACGAGTGCGTCTTGATGGTTTTCCGAGCCGTCATGAACGTACCTCACCTGTAAACAGTCGAACAATAAAAAGCTTCCAAATCAAATAACTATAAACTTATTGTGGCATGAAGACAACTCTGAAGATAACAATTTCATATCTAAAAATTTCTTCAAACCGAGCTTATAACCGAGCTGTAGTCAGCAACAAAAATAATTAAGCCAGCAAGGTGACAATCTTGACGCTTAGCAATAGTTACTTAGAGTGACAAGACCTATTAACATATAACTTTAGCCCTAAACTTGACAAATTTCAAAAAATCGTCCTAGCCTCGCAGATAGGCTGAGAAAAAAAGTCTTTAAAAAAGTCAATAACTAGGTAGACATATATGTGCATTTATAAGATGCATTGCAAAGTAAAGGGTTAAATAAATTAAATTACAACACTTCTGTCTATATCACTCAATAATTCCAGCAAATTGTATTATTCAGGCTAATATATTTGCCAAGTGCCAGCGCAACGCACCTTATCCCTCGACAGATTCATCAGCGTAAAATATTGCTTCATCTTGCCATCAGCATCGAGGTAATTAGAATATTGCGGCGGATTCCTTTGCGGGGATAGGTCGATGGCTATCCTCCCGTGCTGCGGCGATTGGGACAGATGGAACACAACCCCTGAGGGACGGACGCCGTACTTGTGGTGGTCTAACACAACGTCTATGTTCTGTGTTGTGATCACCGCGACGCCACCTTCTAACACTGTCAACGGATACAGCGATACTAGCTCCAATTCGCTGCTAGATTTTGAGAATACCTGAGGAAAAGTAGAATGTTATTCACCTTATTAGGGAGTAGGAGGTAGATAAAACTGCTAGGACCCTCAGTCCTATGCAATGAGGCGTTTTTTTGCCTAACACCCTCACAATTCTCGGATAAGTATATCAAATTATCACTACAGTTTTCCCCAGGCATATAAAAGAAAAG